>JAAGAY010145707.1:0-24817 GCA_011801015.1 Ardeotis arabs
CGGGGGGCTCCCGGTCCCCCCCCGCCCCCCCTCTGCCGCCCCGGGCGCACGCAAATGAGATGCAAATGAGATGCGAACGAGCCCGGGGCCGTGGGGGCGGAGCCGGGGCGGTATGCAGATGAGATGCAAATGACCCGCGCGGAGCGGCACCGCCCCCGGGCCCCGCCTGCGTCATGACGTCAGCCCGGCGGCGCCGCGCGGCTGCCATGGCAACCCCCGCCCAGCGGGCCGGTCGCGCCTCGTGACCTCACTTCCGGCGCAGCCCCGCCGGCCCGGAAGCGCGCGGCCCCGCTCGGCGGGAGAGGGGGCGGCGGGACCCCCACAGCGGGCGGGGGGCAGAGCGCGGGCGGGGCCCGGCGGGCGCCTCGGGGCCAGGGGGGCGGCCCGGCCCCGCCGCTCTCCCCGCGGCGGGCGGGCGAGGCCCGGCGGCCCCGTCATGGCGGACGAGGGCGGCGAGGAGAAGAAGCAGGTGGCCAAGTTCGAGCTGGAGCGGGAGACGGAGCTGCGCTTCGAGGTGGAGGCCTCGCAGACGGTGCAGCTGGAGCTGCTGACCGGCATGGCCGAGGTCTTCGGCACCGAGCTCACCCGCAACAAGAAGTTCACCTTCGACGCCGGCGCCAAGGTGGCCGTCTTCACCTGGCACGGCTGCACCGTGCAGCTGAGCGGCCGCACCGAGGTGGCCTACGTCTCCAAGGACACCCCCATGCTGCTCTACCTCAACACCCACACGGCCCTGGAGCAGATGCGGCGGCAGGCGGAGCGGGAGGACGAGCGGGGGCCCCGCGTCATGGTGGTGGGACCCACCGACGTGGGCAAGTCGACCGTCTGCCGCTTGCTGCTGAACTACGCCGTGCGGCTGGGGCGCCGGCCCACCTTCGTGGAGCTGGACGTGGGCCAGGGCTCCGTCTCCATCCCCGGCACCATGGGCGCGCTCTACATCGAGCGGCCGGCCGACGTGGAGGAGGGCTTCTCCCTCCAGGCCCCGCTCGTCTACCACTTCGGCTCCACCACGCCCGGCACCAACATCAAGCTCTACAACAAGGTGAGTGTGGGGGCCCGGGGGGTGGTCCCGGGCCCGGGACGGGCTCCGCAGCTCCCCACCCACCTGGGATCGCCCCGTTGCAAGGCTGCGTGGTGGCCCCGCCCCGAGCACTGTGCCAGCTTCTGGGCGCTGCAGCTCAGCGGAGAGGTGGGGAGGGCCAAGGGGTCAGGGAGGGCTGTAGCAGAGGTGAGGGGGGGCTAGAGGAGCCCCCAGAGGAGGAGCTGAGGGACCAGGACCGAGCTCTTCACTGCCCCGAGCCCCCATGCCAGGCCCCTCGCGGGCTGCGAGTCGTGGCCGGCCACGGAGGGCGAAGCCAGAGCCAGCTCGTCAGCCGAGAGGGGAGCGGAGCGCAGCCGCAGGCAGGGTCTGATCGCTGTCGCACGGAGCCGGCGGTAGCCAGAGCGTGGTGGCGTCACCGTGCAGTGTCCCTCCTCTGCAGGGACCCCCCTCTGCTCCCCACAGCCTGGCTCTCTGTTTGTGGGAAGAAGCCCAAGGAAAAGCTGAGGACCCCCCGCAAGCCGAGTCGAATCCCCAGGGTCCTCCCACTGCTGCTCTGTGGTGACAGAGGCCCCTGCTTGGCTGAAGCAGCCCCTGGCACAGAAAAGCGGCTCTCCTGCCGTCGTCGAGCACCCTTACGTGCTCGTAACGTGGTTTAGGAACGGGTTCAGCCTCCTGCGCAGCAAATCGCCCCTTTGCGGCTCTCGTTGAGGGTGGGGAAGAAAGGATTTCATCCTGGGGGCTGCCCAGGAGCCGGGCGTGCTCCTGCGCCTTCGCAGTGCATAACCGAGCGCGTTAGGAGCAGCGCGGAGCCCCGCCGTGTCCCCGAGGAGCGGGACAGGGCCTGGCACGCAGCCTCCTGCCCTCCTGATGCTGTTCAGGGCGCCCTCGCCCACCTTCCCCCCCCCACTTCTCCTGCAGTCGGAGCAGCGTGGTCCCGCTGCAAGAGCGGAGGCTTTGGGGGTGTTGCAGGAGGCGGCTGGAGAGAGCTGGCTGAGGTTTGGGACGCGGGTGCCCCAGAAAGGCCTCTCTGTCCTGATACCTCCGCCCTGTCTCCCCGCAGATCACGTCCCGCCTGGCCGACGTCTTCAACCAGCGCTGCGAAGTGAACCGCCGCGCCTCGGTGAGCGGCTGCGTCATCAACACCTGTGGCTGGGTGAAGGGCTCGGGCTACCAGGCGCTGGTGCACGCCGCCTCCGCCTTCGAGGTGGACGTGGTGGTGGTGCTGGACCAGGAGCGGCTCTACAACGAGCTGAAGAGGGACCTGCCCCACTTCGTGCGCACCGTCCTGCTCCCCAAGTCCGGCGGGGTGGTGGAGCGCTCCAAGGACTTCCGGCGGGAGTGCCGGGACGACCGCATCCGGGAGTATTTCTACGGCTTCCGGGGCTGCTTCTACCCGCACGCCTTCGACGTCAAGTTCTCCGACGTCAAGATCTACAAGGTGGGGGCTCCCACCATCCCGGACTCCTGCCTGCCGCTGGGCATGTCGCAGGAGGACAACCAGCTGAAGCTGGTGCCGGTGACGCCGGGGCGGGACATGGTGCACCACCTGCTCAGCGTCAGCACGGCCGACAGCCCCGACGACAACATCTCGGAGACCAGCGTGGCCGGCTTCATCGTCGTCACCGGCGTCGACCTGGAGCGCCAGGTCTTCACCGTGCTCTCGCCGGCCCCGCGGCCCCTGCCCAAGAACTTCCTCCTCATCATGGACATCCGCTTCATGGACCTCAAGTAGAGCTCCCGCGGGGCCCGGCCCTGCCTCGCGGCCCGCGCCGCCTCCGGGACGGGGGCTCCGCTTCCTCCTGCCGGCCCCGTCCCCTGGCCCGGACCCCCCTTCCCGCGCCCTTCCCTCCCGCGGAGCGCTGTCCGGGAGGGCTGGGCGTTGCCGGGGGCCGGGGGAAGCGGAGGGCGGCCTCGGGCGAGCCCCCGGGCAGCGGGAGTCGCGGTGCGGGGCTGGGAAGGGAGAGGTGCCCCGCGATGATGGCCGCCCGGGCGAGCGGGGCTCGCTCCCGCGGGGTCCGCGTCGGGTGCGCCCCCCGGGGCAGGCGGAGGCGGGGACCGAGCTCCCTCGGCCTCGGCGCGCGTTGCTTTTGCTTTTCGGCGCCCCTGCGCCCCGACAGCCGGCTCCCGGGGCAGGCAGCGCGGGGCAGCGCGGCTCCCTCCGGCCCGGGGGTGGAACAGCCGCGGGCTGCAGCAGGGACCTTTCCTGCCGCCGCGATTGCGCTCCTGCGCCTGGGACTGTCCCAGAGCCTCTGAGAACATCGGGGAGACTTCGGGCTCTGAAGGCCGGGTGTCTGAACCTGCGCTTTGACTCCGGCCGAGGACCAGAAGCTAAAACCCCGCTCTGGCCACAGTCCTGTCCCGTGCGTCCAGAGCCTAATTCCTCCTCAGAGCGTGGTTCCGCGCTGTGTTCCCTGGTTTTGGCAGTGTATTGGGCTGCACTGGCAGGAGTTCAGCCTGGCTTCTCCTCAGAGCTCCCAAGTTCTAAACGTGAGGTGTGCAAATCCCAAACTACTGCGTCTGTGTATGTGGTTGCGTCTCCCCGAGGTGAGACAAAAGCCCCGGTGTTCCGGGGCTCGGGAGGTGATCGGCCGCTCTTGTGCTCCTCGTGCCGCCTGCCCACTGACTCCCCGGGGAGCGTGTTTCCCCTGGATCTGCTGGCTTTCGCTCCGGCACGGATCTGGATTTGGGTGTTTAGGGAAGCAGGCTTTCCTGTACTAGGTGCCGCTGATTTTTTGGGGGAGGTGTAAAACGCGACCAGAGCCTCGTCTAGATCAGAATGAGGAGAGCTGATCTCCGAGCGTCTTAGCGGGCTTAATCTAATCATCACCTTCGCTGCCGCCGGTGGAGGCAGCAGCTGTTCTTTAGCCGAGCGCTTTATTCCTGCTTGTTTCTGAGGCGCGAGCCCCGACTGGAGACGGAGAAAGTGGTAATTAGGTGGAGCTGACAGGGTCCGACGGGAGACCTTCACCCGCTCCTTCAGAGGCCTGGTCGGGAGCGTTCACGTCTGTCACTGTGCCCGTTGTTTCCGTCGCCAACCGTTGCGTCTCGTAACGCAATGGCACGGGGCTGGATTTGTTCCTCGCTTGCGGCAGTGCACGGGGTGAGACACGGCTGCCACGGATGAGCCGTTGTTCTTCCCTGCTTTGTCCGTAAAATGGGGCTAATCCCGTGTAAACCAGCGGGGCGGGCAGAGGAAGGAGGACGGGAGTGGTGTAAGCCAGGCCAGCAGATAAGCGCTGCGTGGATGCCAGCCTTCTAGCTGTTGTCTGCAAGAAAACGTTTGTCCGTTTTCTGTGTCTTATTCTCCTTAAAAATCCCGTACGTCAGAGAACAGCGGTTCTGTGAGATGGGGGCCGTTTCACCTGCAGCCAGGAGGACAGCTGCGGAAGCCTAGGTCTGGCCGGGTTTCCAGGCTTCCCCGCGGAGCAGGAGTGTCCGGTATGCATTGCTGTGCGTCCTCCTTCTGAATTAAAATGCGGGAAGTGTCACCAAATCACCTCTCCGAGGCAGGGACTCCCGTCCACGTACGGCGCTGAGCGCGATAAGGCCTCGCTCTGCGTTACCGTGGCAGACCCCGCAGCTTCGCGTCGCTGTGGCAGCCTGGGGCCTGCCCTTCCCGGGACACCCGGCCGTCTGACGCTGGCGACTTTGCCCTTTGGTTCGTAGCCCGCACCTCGGCGGTCGATGCCCAGTCCTGTGCTCGGACTGAAAAAACCCGCCGCCAGCTTCTCGCTGTCGGGGTTCTGTGGTCGCAGGGACCCCCGCGGCGGGGGGTGCTGGCGGGAGCCTGTTCCCCGTCTCCGGGGCAGCTCTCCGTGCTGGGGGGCAGGGAGGGCGGCAGAGGTGAGTGAGCTTCTCTTGGTGCTGCTCTGCAGTGCGAGGCTTCTGGCCCGGTTCCGCTGCGTTGCTGGCCAGAAGGTTTGAGAACGCTTTTGCTCTCCCTGCTGATTTTTAGACTCTTAAATCTCAGCGGTAGGTGAGAGCTGAGGTGCAACGTCAAAATTAGCAGAGAGCTCCTGTGGAGGGAGAAAAGGGGGGTCCTTGGGCTCGGGCTCAGCGGAGCCGAGGGCAGCAGCGAGCTCTGGAACAGGCTGCCCCGCGTGACGCCGGGGCGTAGGTAATCGGAACAACGTGGGAACAGGTAAAGCACATCCCGTCTCGGTGCGATCCTGGATCTGCCCTGTTTGGGAGTTGCCTCACGCGGAAGGAATTGTTTGTCTGTTTGACCTGCGCCGTGGAAACTCGGCTGGCTTGGGGTGGGGGGCAGGTGGCTGCGGATCGCAGTGAGGTGACACACGCTTGGGAACCGGTCGCTGAGAGGGAACTCTCTCCTCTCCTCGCCGAGCCGTTACGCGCTGTCCCCGGGCGGTGAGGGGAGGCACTGTGCTTCAGGGAGGTTTGACACGGCGTGCGTGTGTCCTCCTCCCAGGGCAGCAGCGCGCCGAGGGGCTGCAGTGGTTGTCGACAGCGACTGAAATAAGGAAGGGAGTGCTGTGAGCCGGTTACACGTGTTTTCCCCCACCCAGCAAAGGTGGGGAGGGCCCGGTGAAGCGTGTTTGTGTGTCCCGCCTGGTGCTTCGAAAGGTTGAGCCGCTCAGCACCCCGTTCTCCGGGCTGCGTCTGGCCGGATTGCTGGGGAGGACAGCGAGGAGAGGGCTCGCGGCAGGCAGAGCAGAGCGGGGTGGGAAGGAAAGGGGGAGCGAGCGCTGGAAGAAGAGGAAATTGGAGTGGGACTTTACAGGGCCTTAGCCGAAGAAAAGGAGATCAGACAGAAAGAAATGGAAGGTGGCAGGCATTGTGCTTGCAAACGTCCTGAGGGAGGGAATTGAAAATTAGAGAAAGTGCTCGGAAATGGAGATGAAGGGAAATGGAAGCAGCCCCTTGTACGAGCGGAGGGAAGCCCTTGAGCTGGGGAGGAGTGCTCTGGAGGCGGCCGAGCAGAGCAGGGCCAGGAAAATACTCTGAAAAGGGGGTGCTAAGACTGGAATTCCCAAGGGAGAAGGCAAGGGGAGTCGCTGCTGACACACACTCCGTAGTTTGGCGGAGGGAGGAAGGAGTAGGGCTGGGCTGAGGGCAGGTCCAGAGAAGCTGGAAGGGAGGAGCTGCTGGACTGGAAACGTCAGAGGGAAAGGGATCGGAGGCAGGAGCGGAGCCTCAGGTAAGCCAGACGAGTGGGGAGGTCTGCGAGTGGCCTTGGCGGATGGGGACAGGGTGGCCAGAGGGACACAGGGTCTGGAAAGAAGGCAGAGAGGAAGGAGGGGTTGGTAGGCCGGAGGTAGGCAGGCTGCAGGCTGCAGAAGGGGAAGGAAGAAAGCGCATATTTGGGAGAGTCGGTGTGAACGTGGCGTGAATCGGTGTGATCTGTGGGAAGTCAGGGTGGAATCTGCTTGTGTTTCTCCTGGACAGCAGGGTAAACGACAAGGACAGTCAGGGTGCAGTAAGCCGTGTAGTTTAGCCCCCTAAAAAAGAGAAGCAGCTTGCACAGCAGAGATCCTGCACCCCGTGCCGTGCTGCACCCCGTGCCGTGCTGCACCCTCAATGGCTTCAGCAACCTGGGTATTGCCTGGGGAGGGTGGGACCTGCTGCCTCGTGGTCAGGCACGCAGGCGTCCCGGCCGCGGCCTCTGTTGGTGGCTCGGGCGCTGGGAGGGCGGCAGGCTGGAGGCTCCGAGCTGGGCGGTGGCTGTGGGAGCCGGGCGGGACGGGCTCGGCTGCCTTTCTTAGGTTTGATGAGTTCTGGAGTTATTCTTGGGCGAAGGCGGCGAGGAGCTAGCGTCGTGTTTGCGTGGCATCTCGCTGGGGCGTCGCTAATGACGGCAGTGGGGATTTCTCCCCCACACGTGGTGCGTGTTTGGGTAGACTGTCCCGTGAGCAATTACATCCACTCGTACATTTTCTGTTTGGTGAGGAGCTGGCTCCCGCGCTGCCTGGCGCTGGTGTCTGTACGGCGCTGGGGTGGCACGCAAACCCTTCCAGAGATCACCCTGGGTGGAGGTTGGAGCGCTTGGGAGCGTGCCCCCCCCTTCAGGCGGAAGAGCTGAGGCAGAACTGAGCCTTGGATTTCAGGGGCAACCTCGGGGCAGCACCTCGCCCTGACGGAGGAGCGCACCGATTGCGCTGGGCAAGGAAGGAGGTGGGGAAGATCTCCGGGGAGGAATGTCACGGGAAGAAATTCCTTCAATTCGCAGTATCTGTTTGAGTTCGAGGTGTGGCTTTGTTTTCATGGCGGAGCCTCTCAAAGGGCCGGGGTGTTCTGCTACAGCAGACAAGCGCGTTAGCAGATTGCTGCTGCTAAAGTAATTAGCAGTGATGTCATCTTTAAACTTCCGAGTAACCTATCCCTCCAGCTGCTGCCGCCGTATCGCAGCAGCAGCGAGCTGGGACGAGGAGTGCTTCCCTGCCGGGGCGGTGGCACGGCAGGGCTCACCTCTGCGGGGGTCGGGCTTTTCCCCGGATCCTGTGCGCTGGGGCTCGTGTGTGCCTTTCATCAAAGCTCAGCCTGGGTCGAGAGCTGCTGCCAGGTGAAGCCGGAGCTTTCCCCGCCGGCTCACGAGCATCAGTCCAGTGTTTCCTCCTGGTCACAGCGGCGAAAGCACTTGGGTTGAGAAACGGAGCTTCGTTTCTGCAAAGGAAGAGCTGCTCTGCAGTGGGAGCGGTTTCTTCATTAGTCAGCCCGGGTGACTGACGCCGTGTTTAGTGACTGAACCGATGTAATTGTAACGTTCTTGTCATTAATGTGCCTTTAATTTTGAGCTGTAGTTCTCTCAACCTTCACGAGTGTTTAGTCAGCACTAGATCTTTTCCTGTCCATCCCAAAGAAAAAGGCTTTGAGAGGCGGAAGAGGAGAAACCCAGAAGGAGAGAGCGCACGAGTTCGTTAGGGCACTGTACTTGGACCTCGCGACAGGACGCGGGGGCAGCGAGGTGGGGAACGGGTGACAAGCTGAGGAGCGGTTGCTGGAGCAGTAATGATCGGTGTCCGGCTCGCCCCGAGCTGTGACGGGCTCTCGGGTGTTTGGGGCAGGTTGGTGCCTCCTTCCGTTGCCAGAAAGGTTTCGTTTTCTGTATTTTCTGTGGCGCTGCCTCCTGCGTCCTCAGGATCAGCCAAGGGTGGCCGGTTCCCGAGGCAGCCTGAAGCAGTGGGGGCTGCCTAGGGAGAGCCCAGCTCTTCTTCCTCTGGAGCTGCAAGTGAGTTCCTCCTCCGGTCGAGGTGTTTTCCAGGGGCCTCTCCCGTCTCCTGCCCTCCAGGGGAAGGGGACAGGATTCCTGGCTCCCTTCTCCTCCCGCAGTCTCCACCCTCACCTTCAGTCTCCAAGCATCTGATCAGCCCCTTCACCTCGGGGGAGCAGGCCTTCTCTGGCGTTCGGCCTCAGTCTGTAACTGCACAGCGGCATTGGGCGAGAACCTGTAGGGTCCCTCGTCTTACCTGGGCTCGGCGCGGATGTCTCAGGTGGTCTTGGGTGGGTTAGGCGGCTCGGCTTTCTCCGCAGCAAGTGCGGCAGGGCCCGGGGGTGGGAAGGGAGACGCGGGCTGCGGCCGCGCAGCCTTGGCTAATCACAGCCTGCGCGGAGCGGTCGTTACTGCAGTCTTGCTGATGTTAGGTGATAGACCTGGGGCCACGGCGTCCGTCTGTGTCAGAGCTGGGCCGGGAGACGGGCATGGGACTGGCTGGGGCTTGCCAGCGGGGTTTGGATTGACCAGGTGCTGTTTCCATCGCCCGCCAAGCGCCTGCTCCGCGTCCTGGGGGCTCGGTGGTGTTTTAGTGAGGGTTTTTACAGGACTGTGTCTCTTCTCTTGCCTTGTTAATTATCTTTTTTCTTTTTCCTAGGTGAGGTGTGGCATACCAGATGTCAAGTTTTAATGCTTTTATGCAGTTTTTTTAAAAGAAAAATGGATTAGTAAAGAATTTTAGTGAAGGAAGGGGAGGAAAAAATGGAGCAAATTGGAACCAACTGAGATCTTCCCCCACACCGCTTGGGCCATGGGTGAGGCAGACCTGCTCAGCGCCGCTTTTACCATCAGTTGTGTTCTGGGGCTGTAAAAGCACTCGCTGAAAGCTCCCCGCCAGACCTCTCCACTAACCTGCCCTGCGCTGCTTGGAAATCGTTGCTGCAGAAAAGATTTAATGAAATTCCTGTCAATTCCCAACCACCGAGTGGATACTGAGCCCGGGAGGGTTAGGAGAAAGGCACGAGTAGGAAGAGGACGAAAGCACACGATCCGCTGGACCTTCCCCTCCACCCCCCTTGCAAAGAAAGGATTTACGGCTCAACCTCGCACCAGCTGTTCCTCGGCTTTAACAGTCAAGAGAGAAATAAATAAAATTAAACGGCCACCACCAGGCAGCCGGTCCCGGATCCTGGTGAAATCAGGGAGAGTGTTCCTGTGACTCCCTCCAGCGAGGGGGAGGCGGCGGCACAGCGGTGCTGCGAGGAAGCTGGGCAGATTGCTTGCGAGACACCCCCTCCTCCTGAGCAGCACGGGAGGGGGCTGCAGCGTATCCGAGGGCAGATTAAAAAGGAGAAGTGGCTTCCCTGAGACTCCTGGAGTGGCTTTTTCGCAGGAAGTTTACCGCTATCTCGCTCTTTCCCAGGGTGCTCGCGGGGTGGGACGGGGCGCGCAGCTCCTCGCCTCGCGTGCCGCGCTCGTCCCCGTGCCCGAGCCTGGAGGGGTTCCCTTCCCCTCGCAGCCTGGCTGCCCTGTCAGCCCTGCGTGGCCCTGCAGCTGAGGGAAGCTCCTACGGACTCTCGGCGTTCCTGCCCCAACGGCTGTTTTAAATCCAAATCAGGTTCTCTGTTCTGAATTTTTAATGTTTTTAAACCTCCTTCCTCGTGCCTGCGAAGTCTTGCGGGGCAGGGTGTAGCGTGGACTGCTCTCCTGGACCTCGCACCCCAGAGACCGCCGTGGACTTCTCTGGACTGTCCGTGGGTCAGAGCTGCCCTGGGAGCAAGCCCGGAGGCTGGGTCGCGCTTTGCCCCCGTCCCTCTCCCCTCCCCTTCTCCTGGTGCTCTGACTCCCGCTGGGCCTGGGCTATGCTGCGGGGCGGACCCCCCACCACAGCTCCAACATGCCAGCAGCATCGGGAAAGAGATTCAAACCCAGCAAATACGTCCCGGTCTCGGCTGCTGCCATCTTCCTAGTGGGAGCCACCACCCTCTTCTTTGCCTTCACGTGAGTCCCGGCTGCTCAGCCAAGAGCGGGGGGGTGAAGGGGGGCGCGGGGAGCCGGCCCCCTCCGTGTGGTGCCGTGGCGGGGGGCAGAGACCCCACGGGGGTTGTCTGGCAGAGGAGCTGTGACTTCTTGCCAGGCTAAAGGGGGCAGATTGTGCTCTGAGGGCAAAGGGTGGACGATGGATCCGTCGGAGCAATTCAGCCTCAGCTGGACGTGTTCCACTCGGTTTTGCTGTGAGGTGAGCCAAAGGATGCGAGGCACAGTGGATCCCAGCCGGGCACCTTGCCCCCACTCGGCTCCGGTTCCTGGCAGCCGCTGCTCTCCTCTCTTGTGTGTTTGCACAACGCGCTCGTCTCGCTGGCAGCTCTCGCGGATCAGCCGGGCTGGGCCTCGCTTTGTGACCTGTAGGTGGAAAATGGCGGAGATAATTCTCTCCTTTGGAGCGAAGTGAGAGGGTTTGGTGGGCTGGGGCGGGCTCCCTGTTATTTTTAGAGTTTCGTAACTGATTTGTGAGCCGCAAAGGAGAGTTCAAGGAGAAGCACTGTGCCCCCTGCCTGGGTCCCTGGCTGCTGTTGCTGTCAGCCGTGCCCTGAGGAAAGGGGTTTGGTGTCTCTGGAGAGGAGGGCACTGCCGCCTGGGGAGCTGCCTGCGCCGGCCTTGGGGCCGGTGGGGAAGAGCCAGGGTGTGAAACGGTACCAGTTGCTGGAGAGGGCCGGACCGTCGGGGTTCCCTGGGCTGGGAGAGGGGTT
This sequence comes from Ardeotis arabs, assembly GCA_011801015.1. NCBI lineage: Eukaryota > Metazoa > Chordata > Aves > Otidiformes > Otididae > Ardeotis > Ardeotis arabs. Next base: position 10,961 of record JAAGAY010145707.1, read on the forward strand.
TTCCCTTCCTGGGGGACAGGTAGCTCATGGACACTGGCTCGGGGCCGAGCTGGGCCGGTTCTGGGTTGGCGGCGGGCGGGGCGGCTGCCGAGCTGTCGCTGAGCCACGGCCGGGAGCTTTCTGCGCTCCCCGCTCGGGCGGCCGCAGCCAGGCTGTGCCGAGGCACGCGTGTGCTGGGCAGGAACGCTGGTGCCTGGCACCTGGCACGGGCTGCTGAATCCTGCCGTGCGTTCCTGGGGCCGGGGTCTGAGAGGGATGTGTTTGGGGGACAGCAGAGAGATCTGCAGGTGAGCCAGGGATGTCTTTGTGCTCCCCCCTTGGCTGGGCTGCCGCTCCCTGGGATGGAGCCATGGGCGGCTGGAAGGTCACCGCAGCTTTAGCGCCTGGCAACAACTGGGCAATAAAAGAGTAATTTGAGGACTCAAGGACAGAGCCGGTTTGCTTTACCCCTTCCAGCGACGTGGGGCAGCTGGCGGTGTCGCTCAGCAGCGTGCAGCAGTCCCCGCGCTGAGCCACTGACGGTTCATGGGGCCGGCGCTGCTGGCAGCGCTGGGGCTGGAGGTGTTGCTGCTCCGGGCTGTCAGACGCTTGCGGAAGTGTCTGACCCCGTGCTACCGCTTCGGGGGGATGGAGGAGGAGAGGGAGCGGGCGGTGTCCTCCGAGCAGCTGCGCGTGACGCACGGTGACTTGAGGGGACAGGCGTGCCTCTACGTTGTCACGGCGGGCTGCGTGCTGTGCTTTGAGGGGGGGGCAGCAGGGCAGCCCCCCCAGCCCCGTCCTTGCTGCGCTGGCCGAGCCCGCGGTGCCTGGCTGTAGCGATCGCAGCAGCCGCTTATCAGCGAGCGGCGCGGTGCGAGGCATCGCCGGGAGCAGGCGCCGGTGCCGTGGAGCAGGTTTGTTCAGAACAGGAACACCTGGGCAGGGCTGCTTTAATTGTAGGTCAGTGGATGTTACTTAACCTACTTTAAAACATGAAATTAAATCTCAAACAGAGCGCGGCAGAGCACAGCGCGCTTTCACACGAGTTGCTCGACGGGCAGGGAATTGCGTTACAGTTCTCTCGGAGCCCCTTCTGCGTGGCTGCTGGAGCGGGATGGGAGAGACGCACGGGACCAGTGAGCTTTGCCTCCGGAGCCAGAGCCGCCGCGTGGTTTCCTGTGCAGCGCGCTGCCCCGCTTCCCTGCCCGGCGAAGGGCAGGCGAGGCGCTGCTGGCCCCCCGGCCGTGCTGGGTGCCGGCCCCTGCCTGACGCGGAGCAGGGCCGCGCTGCGCAGCGCTCGCCGTGCCTGGCGTGCTGCTGCGGGCCTGCTCGCGAGGATCACGCCGTCGGCGGTGGACGTGAAGCCCCCGCTTCGGAAGCGGAGTGGGAGGCGTGAGGCGGGGGAGCTCCGAGGCGCCTCTCGCGGGGCCTCCCCGGGCGGAGGGCAGCCGCGGCTGGGCGCAGCTCTCCCGGGGGCTCCAGCTGGGTTGTTTATAGCCTGTCTGCCAGGCGCCTTTTGGTCCATCCACACTGGCTCCCAATTTGTATCTCTGGGCCAAGAACTCTATTTAATTGATTAATTTAATTAGGAGATGCTGCGGAACACGTGGCAGTTGAGAAGAGCTGAGGCCGATTGTGCTGGAGGGAGCGGGATGCTCCCATCCACCCTCTGGAAGCAGTGGTGGTCTGTGCCTTGCTGGGCTCTCAAGCTGGTGCCGCTTTAGGGCTGAAATTCCCCCCTGGGGTCAGTTTGTCCCTTCCTGCATCTTTGCCCTGGCCGATATGGGTCCCTCGTGCAGTCAGGGCTCGGCGTCTCCTTCCCCTCTGGAGAGCGTGCGGGCGGTCAGCCCCTTCCTTCTCTTTGCCTCGACGCTCGCTCCTGGCCGCAGCTCGGTGCGGCTTTCGGGGCGGTATGAGAGCCTGCAAAGTAGAGACTTCCTCGCAGCTGGGTGAATCTGTAAAGACCTCTGGCCCTGACTTTTCCTTGCAGCTGGGAAGGCTGCGAGGGAGCTCTCGCCTCTTCCAGCGTTGGCAGGGGAGAGAGGAGGGACAGGGACAGCGGGGTGGGATGTGGTGGTCCCTGGAGCCGGCAGCGCCCCTGGTACAGGGTGGCGTGCATGCTCCTGGTTGAACCCAAAGTGGGGTGGCCATCGCGGAGAGCAGGGGCTGCGTTTGCAGCGAGGCTCGGAGGGAGCTGGAGAGGCCGCGTGCCAGCCCTTCCTTGCTCGCTGGGCTACGGGCAGGGTGGCAGCGCGTCCCTGGGGGTGGCCTTTTTCCGGGAGAGGGCCGGGGCCGCGGGGCAGCTCAGAGCCCGCAGAGGGGAGGAGAAGCCGGGCTGGGAGCGACGGGCTCCTCCTGGTGCAACGCACGGCACAGGCCCGGCTCGGACCAGGTGTGACTTGGTTTGCCTGCAGTTCCCGGTTTCTCTGATGTGCTGCCAGAGACAAGCCCGGGCGGCTCTTCCGGCGAGGGGCGTGCTCCGCGTCCCGTCTGGAGAGGGAGCTCGGTGGTGTCGGGGCAGCGCCGCAGCCCCGTGCTCCCCGTCTGGGACCCCTCGGTGCCCCGATAACGAGGTTTCCCCTCGGGATCGGCAGCCCCTTTGCTGCCCGCGCTGCCCAGGACCGGGTTCCCTCCCGCGGAGCGGGGCTGGGCTGTGGGGCGGCTCCTCTGTGTTTTGGGCAACGAGCACGGAGGCCAGCAGGCGGTTTGGTTTGCGTAACGTGATGTGTGTGTCGAGAGGATTCCCGCTTCCTCCCGTGGTGCCGAGGGGTCCCTGCGCCTGGGGAGAGCTGGCAGGGTGGCCGTGCTCGGGAGCGCCAGGGAGCAGAGCCCCGGCACTGTGCTTGCGACCCAGAGGGCTTCACCTGCCCTCACAAGCTGGGGGTCCTCCTCCCCGAGGACCCGTGTCCCCAGCCCGTCCCACTGGCGTCACCGGTCGCCCTTTGACAGCTGTGGCTGCGCCCTCGCAGTGCCGCCCTGCCCGTGCTCCCTTGCTGAGGGGTCGGTGTTTCTCGCGCCCGGGGGTCTGCAGGCCGGCGTCCTGCCCCCGGGGGCTGTGCTGCTCCCGCCGGAAGGCTCGGTGCCCGGGCGGCGCAGGAGGCGATGGGAGGTATTCCCTTCCCCAGGCCGGTGCTTCCCTCCGCCTGCCCCCACGCTGCTCCTCTGTGCCAGCCTTCGCTGGCCGGCCCGGGCTCTCCCTGCCGTGCCAGGGTCTGTCTCTCGAGGATTTGGGCTGCGCCTTTGGCTCAGCCTCGCTGTTGGCGTTTCCCCTGCGCAGGGACGGCTGGCGTGCGGTGCGTCCCCCTGGCTCCCCTCCGTCCCTTTTGGGGAAGGGCTGGGGCTGAGATTTCCCTGCCTAGAGAGAGCAGCTCCCCGCTCGGGGTTTCTGGAAGGGCTTGTCCTCTCTTCCCGGTGCTGTTCGGGGGAGGCTGGGGGCAGCAGCTCGGTGCCAGGGCGGGGTGGGACAGGCCCTCTCTCGGGCACAGCCCGCCCGTCCCGGGGCAAGGGGAGGCTGGGCGGGCTGTGCGCCCCTTGCTCTTGCCCTGGCTGCCAGTCGCGGGGCAGCTCCCGGCGGTGCCGGTGGTACTGGGCCAGCGGGGCTCGACGCGGCTGCACGTCCTTCCCCCACTCAGGTCTTGGCCTCGCGATGTCACCTGCGCTCCGAACCCCTCTGGAGCTGCTCTCCGAGGGTGTTGGGGTGCAGGTTGGAGAGAGGTGCTCCTTGCCAGCCCGTCCCGCCTGCTCCGCAGAGAATCTGCCTGGCTGGCTTCCAAGGGAGGCGGCAGGGCCGGCGGGGCCGGTACCGTGCGGGCGGTGGGGCGGCCGCTCCCCGCCCCGGAGCAGAGCTCGGTGAAACGCCGTGAGATGCTGCCCCAGACGCGGGGAGCTGGGGAGGCATCGCCCAGGGTGCCCGGAAAGGTGAGGCTCCCGCCCCAGTGAGGCACAGGGGGCTCCTGAGCAGCGTGGAGGAACGAGGAGGGGGTCTGGAAGAGATTTTGGGGAGGCCAGGCTGCAGGTGCAGCCCTGACCTGGTGGGCAGGGCCGGGGCCTGGAGGGGCTGCGGGGGGTGGAGGTGCAGCCCTGCTCCGAGAGAGGAGGAGGAGCGTGCAGGTTGGCGGAGCAGGGCTTGGCCGCCGGCGCTCCTGCTCCAGGGTCTTGTACAGCCGAGGGGATCTGCCCTCCCGCTCTCCTCCTGGCCCCTGCTGTGCCCGGACGGGAACCGCCGTGTCCTTGGCCGGCGGCGGGGAGGTTCCGCTGCTGCTTCCCCCCGTCTCGGGGTGCGGGGAAGGGCCGAGTGTGGAGCCGTGCCCGGTGCCTGGGCGTGCCTCCCGCTCCCTCTCTGCGGCCAGGCGGGTGCCGAGGCAGGTGTGACCCGCCGTACCTCCTGCCTGCCGCTTGCCCGAGGCCGCGCTCCTCCTGGCGCGCACGCTGCCCCGCGCCCCCCGCCCTCGCTCGGGGCCCCGCCAGCCCTGGCCTGGGCAGAGCTGGGAGCAGAGCCCCATTTCCAGTTGGAGCCTCGCTGCGGCTCCAGGGCTGCCGTGACCAGGACAGGGGCTGCTGGTGGGACCCATCCCCGGGCGCAGTCCCCGCGGGTGGTGGCCGGCCCAGCGCCTGCCCCTTCACCTCTGCCTGCTCGGGGGCCGCGGGGGATTACGGCGCTGGCACCATATGTCGCCCTGCCCGCCCAGCCCCGCGCTCGGCCCCTCCGCTCCTGCTGCCCAGACCTGTCTGCGCTTGGCGCTGCGGGGGGAGAGAGGGACAGATGCTGGCCTAGATCTGCGGGATTAAACTCCCAGCAGCAAAGCAGATTAGGGAATTACGCTGGCGCCTCGGAGGGGAAGCCCGCTGTTCTGAGCCCGTGCCGCCCGGTGCAGGGGGGATGATGGTGATTCCCTGGCCGTGCGGGCCCACGGGGGAGCTGGGTGCTGGCCAGGGCAGGCTGGCGCAGCGATGGGGTCCCCACCTGCCACCAGCAGTGTCCCCAGCTCTGGGATGTGGGGAGCTGGAGCAGCTCCGGAGGCTCTGGAGCTGCTGCTGCTTTTGCACCCCCTCGCGGGGTCACCCCTGCCCCCGTGCTCACTGATGTGACGAGGCGAGCGGTGGTTTTGCTCCGTGATGATTTACGGGAGCGCTTCCCACACCAGCCCCCGCGGGTGCTCCCCGGGGCCGGGGGCCAGGCTGGTCTGCGGAGGGCGCCTGAACACACCCGGGCCAAGTCAGCCTGGGTGCAGCTCCAGTTTCGGGACAGAGGGCACTGGGTGGGAGCGAAGGGAAGGGTTTATGGCAGGGAACCTCCGCAGCCGCCTGCCTGGGCAGGAGCTGGGAGCGCCGCCCAAGAGCAGGGGACTTGGGCTGCCCGGCCCGGCCAGCGCCGAGCGCGGTGGGGATGGGATGTGGGGACAGCTGGGGGGCTCGGGGGGGGTGGCTAGCACCCATGCAGCCCTCGCTGCGGCGCGGCTAGCACCCATGCAGCCCTCGCTGCGAGGCCGCTGCCGGGGCTCGGTGATGCCTGCCGGGGGCTCTGCGGGAGCAGGGGCAGCGGGGGGGCGACGCGAGGGGCGGCGGGAGGCGCCGGAGGAGCGACCTGTGGCGCAGGGCCGGCTGCCTCACTGCGCGCGTGCCTGCAGGTGCCCGGGGCTCAGCCTGTACGTCTCCCCAGCCATTCCCGTCTACAATGCCGTCGTCTTCCTCTTCGTGCTGGCCAACTTCAGCATGGCCACCTTCATGGACCCTGGCATATTCCCGCGAGGTGAGTCCAGCTCCACTTGGGAAGCGTCTCAGCCAGAGCTACCTCCTCCCACCCTTCTGCGAGGAACAGAGGGTCACCTGGTCCCAAAAGGCTGGAGGAGAGCCCTCCCTGCCCCGCCCGGGTGGGATGCGGGGGTCGCACACTGCAGGGACGGGAGCTCTGGGGTCAACATCCGGCCCATAGGACCAGGTGGCGGGAGCAAGTGCGAATCCTGGCACCACACGTCGGGTACCAGGGGCTCAGGCGGGTGTCGGGGTCTCGGGGCAGGGCCTGGGAGCGCCCCCACTCCTCCGCCTGTATTTGGGGGTCCCTGGCTGGGCCTGGTGACAGAGGGGGCGGTGCCGGGCATCTCCGGCCCAGGAGGGCAGGCGGCTGGCTGGGCCCGGTGCTGCCTTCCCGCAGCCCTGATGCCTGGCTGTGCTGGGGTTTCCCGTCAGCTGAGGAGGACGAGGACAAGGAGGACGACTTCCGAGCTCCGCTCTACAAGACGGTGGAGATCAAGGGGATTCAGGTGCGCATGAAATGGTGCGCGACCTGCCGCTTCTACCGGCCGCCGCGCTGCTCCCACTGCAGCGTTTGCGACAACTGCGTGGAGGTGAGGAACTGCCGGTCTCGGCCTCTTCGCTTCCCCGTGGAGTTCAGTGCCCAGCGCTGGCCGGAGGCCCTGGCAGCTGAGCCCCTCGCTGTGTCTTCTCCCCCCAACAGGAGTTTGACCATCACTGCCCCTGGGTCAACAACTGCATCGGGCGGCGCAATTACCGTTACTTCTTCCTCTTCTTGCTGTCTCTCACCACGCACATCATGGGGGTGTTCGGCTTCGGCCTGCTCTACGTCCTCTACCAGGTGGAGGAGCTCTCCGGCGTCCGCATGGCAGTCACGTATCCTCCGGGAGGCTGCGGGAGCGGGGCCGGGGAGGGAGGGCGGGCGCTGGTGGGGCTGGGGACGGCGTGCGGTGGAGCGGGGCTGCGGCTCTTCCTTAGCTGCCTGCCGACAGGATGGTGGTGATGTGCGTGGCCGGCTTATTCTTCATCCCCGTCGCTGGCCTGACGGGGTTCCACGTGGTGCTGGTGGCGAGGGGCCGAACTACCAATGAACAGGTACGTCTGCGGGGCTGGCGCGGGGCCACATCTGGTACGGTTTGGGGCTCCCCGAGACGAGACAGACACGGACGGGCTGGGTTGAGGCCAGGGAAGGCCTTGAAAGACGGCTCCTTGCGGTTAGACGTTGGGGATCGAGGGTCGTTCAGCACCGGAACAGGGACCTGGAAAAGGGGGGTATCGCCAAGTGTCTCTGTCCTTGGAGACCCTCGTGAGCGAGCTGGACAACCCTGGGCGCCCTGACCCGGCTGGACCAGAGGCCTGCGGGGTCCCTGCCGCCCCAGCGCGCTGCGACTCTCCTCTTCCCGCAGGTGACGGGCAAGTTCCGCGGCGGTGTCAACCCCTTCACCAACGGTTGCTGTAAGAACGTCAGCCGGGTCCTCTGCAGCTCCCCGGCCCCCAGGTGAGCCCGGCTCAGCGCGGCGCTGCCCCCCGGCCCCCCAGCACCCGCGCAAACCGCCCCAGCCTGGGCTCCAGGCCTTGACCTTCCTCCACCCTGTTCCCTAGGTACCTCGGGCGCCCGAAGGCCGAGCAGACGGTGCTGGTGAGACCCCCCTTCCTGCGGCCCGAGGTGTCGGACGGTCAGATCACTGTCAAGATCATGGACAACGGTATCCAGACAGAGCTGAAGAGGACGAAGGTGAGGAAGGTGGGGATCGGCGGGCCCTGCACGGGGGCCCTCCCTGGAGCCCAGGGGTGCGAGCCTGCATCCGTGAGTAAAGAACCGAGTGAGCCTTGTCGCATCCCGCACCCCACTCCGTGTCATCTCGTCCTGTGTCCCCGCGGGACGGAAAGCACGTCCCTCCCATGCGGCGGTGACCGCATGAGGCCTTGCACCCTCCGTTGCCCTCCCCCGTCCCGTCCCTCCCCCTTGCAGCGTCCTTCGGAGGTCCCCCTTCCCCAGCACCTCCCAGCACCTGAGGCACGTGCCGCCTTCACGCGCTCAGTAGGTTGGATGGCCCGGGAGGCAGCGGGAGCCCCCGAATGCCGCTGCCCGCTCCCTGCCTGCCGAGGGAGGGCCGGGGCCCTGGCGCCCCTCTGACCCTCCCTCTGCGCTTTGTCTCTGCAGTCCAAAGGAAGCCTGGAGGTGACGGAGAGCCAGTCTGCTGATGCCGAACCACCCCCCCCACCTAAGCCAGACCTCAGCCGCTACACGGGCCTGAGGACACACTTAACCCTGGCCACCACCGAGGGTAAGGAAGGCACGCAGGGCCCAGGCAGCCGCCGGGAGGGGAGCCCACAGCTGTGCCAGGCGGACCAGGAGCCAGGGCCATAGGTGGAGCAGGCTGAAGGGCAGCCCCGAAGCACATCAGCACCACTCCGGGCTGGTATTTGTGGCCCCTGTCACTTGGAGAAGCCTGTGGGATGCTTGCAGCCGGCTCTGCTCCGTCGGAGAGGAGCCAGAGGTCGAGCCGCGGCAGCGCAGTGCTCGTCTGGAGCTGCTGTGAGCCGCGGCGGCCTGCGACGGGCAGGCTTGCGGGCTGCCGTGCTGCAGGCAGGAGCATCACCCGGATGAAAGAGGCGAAGTGGCAGGCCGTGCCTGGCAGCAAAGAGCACGTTTGCGGCAGCCTGCACGACTCGCTTTCCCCGCTTCCCTGAGCGCCGGCGGAGCAGCGCTCGGAGCCGCCTGCGTGGGCTTGGCAAGAGAGGTGGGATGTGAAGGGCAGAGCTTGGAAGCAGCCGCTTCCCGCAGCGGGGCGCAGGCCTCTGCAGCTCTCCCTGTGCCCCGGCGGCACGCAGCACTGCCTGGCCCCGCTGCGTGAGAAGGGCTGCGGCACGTCTGTCAGTCCTGGCCCCGCTGACGCCTCTGTGCGGTGCACGCCCCGCCGACCCCAGGGTGGCGCCCAGCCGGGGCCGCTGCACGGCCTGGGAGCGCCAGCCCCGAGCACGCTGCCATGGGGACACGTTTTCCATCCCGCTCCGTTTTGTCCGCCCCCGGTGCGCCTGTCCTCGAGCCCATCCCTCTCTCCCCCGCCTCCCTGGTCCGTCTGCCCCAGGCTCAGAGCCGGTTCTTGGGAAGGGAGGGCAGGGCTCCGCGCAGCGTCCCTTCCCCTGCGCAGCCCCGCAGAGCTGCCGCCTGCCTGAGCATCTCTCTCTCCTCCCCGCCCGCAGACAGCAGCTTGCTAGGCAAGGACAGCCCCCCGACCCCCACCATGTACAAGTACCGGCCCGGCTACAGCAGCAGCAGCAGCTCGGCAGCCTTGCCCCACTCCACCAGCGCCAAGGTGAGCCCGTGCCCGGCAGGGGGGCGCCCGGCCGCGAGGGGATGCCGCCACGTTGCTGGCTGCGGGAGAGCTCGGGGTGGGCGTCGGCGGCTTTGCAGGGGCCCCATCTTCCCGCGGGTGACGGCTGCGTGTCTGCCCCTCAGCTGAGCCGAGTGAACAGCCTGAAGGAGCCCAACTCCATCTGCGACGGCAGCCGCAAGCCCAGCTACCGCTCGGAGCCGAGCCTGGAGCCCGAGAGCTTCCGCTCGCCCACCTTCGGCAAGAGCTTTCACTTTGACCCGCTCTCCAGCGGCTCCCGCTCCTCCAGCCTCAAGTCAGCCCAGGGCACGGGCTTCGAGATGGGCCACCTGCAGTCCATCCGCTCGGAGGGCACCACCTCCACCTCCTACAAGAGCCTGGTGAACCAGACGCGCAACGGCAGCCTGTCGTACGACAGCCTGCTCACGCCCTCCGACAGCCCCGACTTTGAGTCGGTGCAGGCGGGCCCGGAGCCCGACCCGCCGGTGGGCTACACCTCGCCCTTCCTCTCGGCCCGCATCGCCCAGCAGAGAGAGACCGACCTGCACGGCCGCTTCGCCGGCGCCGTCTCCCCCAAGCACGCGCCGCCCCGCGAGCCCTCGCCTGTGCGCTATGACAATCTCTCCCGCCACATCGTGGCCTCCATTCAGGAGCGGGAGAAGCTGCTGCAGCAGCCGCCGGCCCCGGGCAGGGAGGAGGACGCGGGGCTGGCGGACTCGGGCATCCAGTCGACGCCGGGCTCCAGCAACGCCCCGCGCAGCAGCTCTTCCTCGGACGATTCGAAGCGCTCGCCCCTGGGCAAGAACCCACTCACCCGCCCGGCCCCGCCGCGCTTCGGCAAGCCCGAGCCCCCCCACGCGCTGCGGGTGCGCTCCCTCGGCTCCCCCGACCAGCCCGCCGCCCCCCACCTGGGCAAATCCGTGTCTTACAGCAGCCAAAAACCAGCGTCTCAGGCCAGCGTCCCCGAGACGGAGGAGGTGGCCTTGCAGCCCTTACTGCCACCAAAGTAAGTACTGGCGCCGCTGCCTCACGCGCGGAGCGGCCCCGCAGAGGGGCCCTTGCCCCAGCGCCGAGCAGGGGGTCTGCCTGTCGTGTCCCCTCCCTGCTGGCACCCCTTCCAGCCCTCCTTCCCCTGCCCACCCCCCGGGAGCACGGAACGCCCCCTCTCTGGGGAGCGATGCTGCGCGCAGCCTGCAGAAGTGCGAGGAACCTCGCCTCCAGCTCCCAGAACAAGGCTGGTGCCCCCCACGCCCCCACGGGACGCCCCAGGGGCCGCTCGGGGAGCTGGGTGGCGCTGGGTGCTGCAGCCTGTGGGGAGGGCGGGGCTGTGGCTGCGCTGGATGCTGGGCCCCCTCCTGGGGGGGGGGGGTCCTGTCCTGTCCTGCCCCACGCTCTTTCCTCACGCCCCGTGTCCGTCCTTCCTTCCCTCCCAGGGACGAGGTGCAGATGAGAACAGCCTACAGCAAGTCCAACGGGCAGCCCAAGAGCCTGGGCGCGGCCCCCCCGGGCGCGGGGCAGGTGTCCCTCAGCAGCCCCACCCGTGGAGGAGTCAAGAAGGTCTCCGGCGTGGGGGGCACCACCTACGAGATCTCGGTATGAGGGGCAGAGCCGCTGGCACCCGCCGGTGCCGGGGGACATTCTGCGGCCGGGCGCTCTGCGGACTCCAGGGAGAGCCGGGCCGGGGGAGACAGGCAGGCGGCCCCCGCTGCTTTTCTCTTCCTGCGCCACTCCCCGGGACCGGGGGGGGCTGATGCGCACCCGAGCGGGGCTGCTGTCCCCCGCCCGCCGAGGACTGCGGTGGGCAGCCACCCGGCCGGGCGCGGGGGGCTCGGGGGTCGCAGCCTGGTGCCCGGGCTCCGTCTCGGCTGGGCCAGCCACTCGTGGGCCTTGTGCAATCAATCGCTCGCCTAGCATGGTAGGAATGGATTGTTTTTAAACCAGAATACTTTTTTTTATTATTATTGTTACGGATTCTATTTTTTTTCTCTTTCTGAGTTACCAGGTGTGTGTATATATAAATATCTATATATAAAAATATAAATATTAAAAAAAAAAAAAGCAGAAATTATATATCTTGCCCAGAGAGAGGAAGAAACTACCTGTTCCCTGCCCGGGGCCTGGGCCCTGCCTCCTCCCCGTCCCCAGAGGGCTGCGGGGCCGGGGCCACTTCCTGCGTCTGTGGGGCGAGCTGGGGCGGGTGCCTGGTGCCGCTCTCCCACCCGAAGCGGGGCCGGCGGGGCTGTGGGATGGCGAGCGCCCCGCTGGGGTGCCCTGGCCCCCACCAAAGGACGAGGACGCGCTCCTCCCTGGCTCTTCGCGAAGCCTCCAGCCCTTCCTGCGGCCAGCGCAGCCCGGGAGGAGGAAGGGCTGAGGGGCAGCCCCCTCCGTGCGCCGCCCCACACCCAACCGCGAGCTGGCACCTGCGGGTGCTGGCTGGCACGGAGAAACCCGCGGGCGCCAGCCACTCCCCACCTGCCCTGTTTGCTCTTTTTATAATGTTTCCCCAGGGTTTGTGTTGGGGGGATGTTGGTTTTGTTGCTTTTTTTTTTTTTTTTTTAATGGGTCTGATAGGGTTCTCTTGCTATCATGCGGTTGTTTTTATTTCTGTTTGGGGAAGAGGAAGGCCAGCAGGGCGCATCCCTGTAAAGCAATATTTTTCTCATCACATGCCAAAAAATAACGCAGCCAAGGAGCCCAGCGCTCCCTGTCCCCCGCCCCTGCCCGGGCAAACCACCCCGCGTGGGGGCCTGCGAAGCTTCAGGCACTACTTGACTCTTTCTCTACGGCAATATCTCTCCTGTGGCCTGCGCAGAGCCACGCCATTGTTTTTTTATTATTATTAGCCATTTTAAAAATGAGGAATAAAAGGATATTTAATGAGCCACCCCAGCAGGCATGCGTGTGCTTTGTTTAGTGTCCAGGGACGGAGGAGCCCTGTCCTTCACGGTCTCGGCCTCCCTGCCCTCCTCTCAAGGGGAGAAGAAAGGGGGCGTGAGGAGAGCGGGGCCCGGCCCCATTCTGGGTAGACAGACACCTCCTCACGGTGCTTTTGGGAAAAGTCTGCTCCCACAGACGGTAAGGTGGGTGTTTTCAGGGTGTGAGGAAAATGGCTCTGGGGAAGGTGTCGCAGTAGCTGGTGAGGCTCAGGCTCCTGCGCAAGACGCTGGGACAAAAGGACGACCTTGGCATCGCGCCGTGAGCTCCCGGTGCCCACGAGAGCAGCCCCGGGCGCTCTGTCAGCAGCCACCACTGCGCGGGGACACGGTGCCTCTCCGGGGTCGCTCCTGTCCTCGCCAGGCCTGGGAGGCGAGGGGCAGAGGAGCACAGAGCCCCTCAACAGCCCAGCAGCCAAAACCGAGGAGCCCCCTGCCCTGGGCTCTGCCCTTCCCTGCTCGGCAGGAGAGGGGAGGAGACCGGCTGGGAGCTGGGGCGGGAGCTCAGCCTCGTCCCACCGTCCCAGGCCATGGCGTGCAGGGCTGCGCCAATCCCACATGGGCTCCTGCAGTCTCAGCTTCACACCTCCCTGTGACGGCCAAGGGCTGCAGCAGCCACTGCCACCAGCCCCTCCTCAGAGCAGAGACTTTAATTAAAAGGTGACTAAAAAAGAGAGGCCCCGATGCACCGGGTTGTTTTCGTATAAAAGGCCGAGGTCAGCAACTCCAGTGCCAGCGGAGTCCCTGTCGCCTGGTCCCGGCTGGCTGCACGCTGCGAGCAGGAGGCTGCGGGGGTGTCCTCTCTGCCGGGGGGGACAGGCCAGCCCGAGCCCCCCTGCCGCGCAGGAGGGGCGAGTCCCTCCCAGGTCAGTCAGGGCTGCTCCCGTCGGCTGGGGGATCCCTGGGTCGGCGCCGGTGCAGCCTCACCGCAAGCTGCTGCTGCTGCTGGCCTGGGAGCTGCCAACGCCTGGGTGCTCCGGGCTGTGCCGGTTCTGCGGAGGAAGGACAGACACGCACCCCGTGAGACCTCCTGCTCCACAGCAGCCCCCCCGGGAACGGCCGCTCAGTGGCTCCCTGCTGCTGCTCGGACCGAGCTCGCCACCGCACGGCCCCGAGGGTGGGCACAGTCAGACCTCAGCTCTCCCCACCCACCTTCTTTTTCTTCTTCTCTTTCTTCTTCCTCTTCCGTTCTGGATCCTCCTCTTTTTTCTTCTTTTTCTTCTTGTGGTCAGAGTCCGAGGGGGTTTCTGGAGAAACGAGAGCGCTGGAGGAGCTGGGTATCCCCTGGGGCTGGATGGAAGTGGGGGCGGCTGCGGCAGCGGGGTGCAGCCCCTTACCTGGGGGGACGGGATCCTGGGTGCGGCTCTGCTTGTGCTTGTGCTTGTTCTTCTTCTTGGGCGGCTGGATGTGCATCAGCCGGCACTGCTCCGGCAGCTGGGGAGAGGAGACGGGGCTGGTCAGGCCGGGCCGGGCACCTCGCAGCCCGCTGCCACCGGCCCAAGCGGCCGCCCCCCCGCTCTCAGCCTCGGGCTCACCGGGCCAGCGTGGAGGCGGAAGCCCGTCAGCATGGTGCCGGTGAGGGGGGTGAAGGAGCTGCCGCAGATGGGGGGCTTCTCAATGAGGGAGCGCAGGCTGCTGTTGTCGTGGGAGCCGGGCAGGTCGATCATGCCGGGCAGGTCGGGGAGGAAGTTGCTGAGCTTCTCCTTCACCTTCTTGCCGCAGAACTTGTTGTAGGCGTGCTCCAGGTTGTAGTGCGTGATCAGGTTGGTGCTGCCCGTCAGCTCCGTGGTGCCTGCGCCAGCCACCCGCCGCGGGGAGGGGATGGGGTGGGCCGGGGCTGCCGCCCTGCCAGGCCC
>JAAGAY010145708.1:0-117546 GCA_011801015.1 Ardeotis arabs
TCTGAGCGACCTGATCTAGTGGGGGATGTCCCTGCTCCTTGCAGGGGGGTTGGACTAGATGACCTTTGAAGGTCCCTTCCAAGCCTAACCATTCTATGATTCTATGATTCTATGATTGTTTCCTTATAAACTGCACGAAGGAACAATTCTAAGAAATCTTTGCATCTTAATAAGCACATATGCTTTGCATTTTTATTTTTATGGTGAAATTTTAACAAATGTTAATTTTAAAAAAGTTTCAGATCTCCCTATTAAAAGAAAGAAAAATTGCCCACACTGAGAATATTTATAAATTAGAACCGTATTGCATATCCAACATTAAACTAAATCGAAGTCCAGTGCCAGATTAGCATTTCATTCTTGACGTGTATGACAGGTTTATTACCAAATTGCAAATTCAAGAAATTACTCTAAACCACAAAAATTACTTAAGTGCATCATGGAGAGGATAATGTTTTGGAATAATGAATGACAGTTACCTCCCTTACATTAATTAGGCAAGACACGTTTTCCTGATTATTAAAAGTGTATGCAAATTACACAACGAACGTGAGATATCAACATGTACATTTATGCACTTATCTGTGTTGGATGAGCATGGGGGACAACTGCAGCATTAAGAAGAACAATCATCCTGTGGCATGGTCTGCATTTGTTTTGATGTGTACATGCATGCGTGTATCCAATGCTTGCCAATAGGCTTATGGATAAATAAATACCAAGAAAAGCTCCCTCAGTAAAAAATACATCCACTGACTGCTGGAGGTAAACCAGTGTATTCATTTTGATCTAGTATTTCAACATCTTCAGTTGGATCTTCAGTTAGGAAAGAATAGCTTAGAAACATTTTCAATGTTCTTAAAACCACTGAGCTTGATAAACTGGGTTATGAAATCTCAGAAATCTCAAAGGTAACTATCTTTGAAGTTAGTAGGGCGGATGAGATGATGGGCAACTAGAATACAGCAGATATACTATTAAGAAAAAAAAGAAAAAAAAGGCAAAAAAAAAAAATCTGTAGTTGCCTAGAAAATAAGAAGGAGAAGATTAACACCCAACATTTTTTTGCAAGAATGAATACTGCCATAATCATTCCGTTTATCTTATGGGATGCTGAAAGGCCTTGTGTGCAAGGAGAAGCAAGAAATAAAAAAAATAAAATTCACTAGGGATTTTGTCTTTTATAACATTACTATAAGCAATTTGAGAATCCTAACTTGTTTTAATCTGCTATAAGTTTGTGTGTAAAACTGGCTGGAAAACTGTTCTCAGATAACAATTACCAACTTGCAGCATCAAAATGGGTGGAGCTCAGTGGGATCTCTTTAGATTCCAGTGCTATTCAATATTTTTCTTAATGGCATGACTGATGAAATAAAGTATGTTTCTCCCAGGTGCAGCTGACACCATCCTAGGAAACGTGTCAAAATGCTCTAAGAGGTGTGCTTCCAAACATTTAGGTAGAATTAACCAGCTTAACAAGAATGGGATAGAAAAGATACAAATGTAATAATATTCTTATAGCTATTCTTGATCATAGGTTAAATATGAATAGTCAATGTTATTCTGTTATAAATATAATAAACAACATACAGAGATGGATATAAAAGAGTATAACCTGCAAAACATGTGAATTAGTAACTCTGATCAGATCTAAGTCATGCAGTTCTTCAGTCAATAATTTACAGTCTCATATTTCAGGTCTCTGTTTGGATGATGAGCTAAGAATAGAAGGGTTTGCCTTTTGATATATTTCAGTATGTCAAGGCTGTTAACGTACCTTCTCTCACAGACACACACATAACTAGATTTTTTTTCTTATTTGCAATGTTATCATGGCATGAAATTGCTTTATTTATTGAACTACCTCATTTATTTTACTTTCAAAAGAATATTAAACGAGTTTGCTAATCGATAACAGTAGCTAGTTCAGACAAAGGTAAACCCAGAAAAATGTTTTAAAAGCTTGATGCAAAGTTATTCAGAAGGGCTGGATTATAAGCCTCCCACTTGCAAGGCTACATACAGATTCTTATTCCATATCCAGAAAAGTTGTCTTGTGCAATTCAGTGGCCACAGATCAAGCTGTAAAGCTCAGATTGACTACCTGAAATAATCAGGAGTAGTATTCAAGTAGTGCAGTTTCTAATGAACAGAATTTGTGAGAGGACAAGGCTGATAAACTCAATTTCTTGTTAAGAAGTGCTGATCTGTTCAAGTTCGGCATTATGATTAAATACTACTATAGTTGGCCAATATTTTATCTAGCTAGAACAATAACAGTGGATCGCTTTGCTTTACCTCATTTTTACAAATCAGTTTTATTTTGGATGTCCAGTTTAATTTTGGCTTTGTCTGTTTGGTTTTATTGATGCTGGAAAATTTTGTTACCAGGTATGTTTATTCCTTGGTATAGCCACTTTGTTTTCTACATGACTTAATTCAGTTAGCTGCAGACATATTTTAGCCTCTCAGGGTTTGATTGCTGATATGGTTCCTATTCCTATAGTGCCTATGTATGGCACAGGAGGAGAATGTGTTGCATGTTTTATGGACAAAACAGAAAATAAAAGCTCTTGAGCTTCTGTCTCCATCTCCCACTACAGGAGTCTTCCTGTGCTGGCTGGCCTGTGCCATTGTTGTTTTAAGAGACAGCCATCAGGCCTTGAATTTAATTCAGCACCACAAAGCCCTGGTTTGTTCCCCAACATCCAAATGGACTGGACAACACAGTTTATGTCAGTTAAAAAAAAAAAAAAAAAAGAAAGAAAAGACCTCCATCTTATACATGTTATACTTCAAGCACCAACATCTCTGTCTCAAAACTGAAATCAGAGTTGAATTAATTGTACTAGGAGATCACAGCAGATGGTTTCTCATGAGAGTGTTCTTTCTACAGTCCATTTTAGACAAAGAAGGTTTCCTTCTTCTGGAAACATATTCAATCAAGGAACTATTGTGGAAATTCTGCAAAATGAACCCTAGTAATAGACAAACATGGCTTTGCTACAAGCAGATAATTGCGCTGAAAAGAATCACAAAACTCAGTTGACTATTCCAGGTTCAGGAAGTAATGATACGCTTGGAGGAAGAAGAGTTTAGAGCATCCTCCTTTAGTGCAATAGTACCTGCAATTGTTTTTCTTGAGTCCCTACAGCTGTAGACTACTGTCCAGAGACACAGGTTACTCAGAGACTGGGCTTGATTATTTTTGGTTCTGGAGAGGATATAATTATTCATCCCTATTCACAAGTGGAGAAAAAACCCCTGTCCCTTCACCTCTACTGGATCTCATTTGGCTACATAACCTGAGGATTGATTAGGCAGTGTATGCAGTTCATCAGCAACTTTCATCATGCCAGGCCACCCCCTGATAAGGACAGGTGGGTAGCCTCCTGGATTTTGCATCCTTTGCACTGCAGGACTAGAAACATTGCAACTATTTTGTCACCTTACTAGGTACAGAAAACCGTCAGAGAATGGTGATGACATTGGGTCCTATGAAACATACAGAAAACAATCAGGGAGAAAACTCTCTGTAAAAGTTAGCTGGTGAGAGAAGCAAGCAGGCAGGAAGTCCGGTAGAGAACTAATCTTCCCATTACCGCTTTTTTCCATTATTTCATTAGCTTAGTTCAAAAACTTCGCTTTGCATAGTTTTTCAGAGTCTTTTTAAGATTATGCAAAAGCAAGAGTCATAAAAGCCCACAATTATACATGTACTTGTTGGATGTATGATGAAATACACGCTGACATGAGCCATTTCTCTGTGTAGAACGCTTTACCTTCTACATAGCTACTCCCTACTCAGTTTCACATGGCATAGCTACTGCCAGCCAGCAGGTCCATAGCTGTACCTTTTTCACTGAAATTCAGTAATCAGTCTTCTGCTGTGTGAGGAGCTGCAAGCACACTGCGGTTGCATGCAAGTGCTGGCGTGTGAGGGCCAGGGACCAGACAGCTGATGATGTGCATGTTACGAGAGCTGGATCAATATCAGAAGACTTAAATGCAGCAGTGGCAGTGGCACCAGTACATGGCTCTTTAGTGTTGCATGTTTCAGAAACAGCACAGCTTCAGTAAATCCTCAGGAAATTTAATTTTATCCTCCTACATCTTGATGAAGTCATAGAACAGCTTCTTTGCTAAACAAAGAACTGGGATGTATGCAGAACAGAGTGGCACTACCGAGGCATCCCTGATGCAAATCATGCTATCTGCTATCGCCAGAATCCCTGAAACATCTAGTAGCAGACATGCTGATATACATAAACCTCAGATGTAGGAGTACTGGACTCTTATCAGAACAGAAATAATTCTATTGACTGGAAGCTGAACCCATTATCTGTGCTTGTTCAAGACAGCATCTGTACTTAAAGGCAGCACCAGGTAAAAATACCGTGCGTGCTGTCAAGACAGACAACAGTAAGTCATCTTCCCTTTCAGACTGGAGGGAGGGCTGTCAGCTTGGGCTGTGATCTCTTGAGAAGCAGCAGCCTGCTACCATTGCTGCTGCAAAGTGCAACAGATAATAGCATTTTCTAGAACAGGATGTTAGTTTGCACTTATTCCCGTCCTCCTACAGTTAAAGGAGGGTGTTTAGCCAGCCCTGCATTGGCTGACGCTCATCCATCTCTCTTGCTTATTGCTCTGTATGTATTTGGAGGGTCTCTTCAGTGAAGCTGGGGCCATGTTCTCCAATGGGTGCACATACTGCTCATCAGAGACTGAGAGGAAGCTTTGATTTATCTCAGTGAGTAGTTGTTGACTTCCTGAGAAATACATCCAGTATGACATGCTTTCTGTCAGAAGAGACTGAGGATGTGGGTTAAAGCTGAAGGGACTTTCATTCACTGAATTCTCTTTATGACATGGAGAGAGTTGGAAGAATTTGAGTGAAAAATACGTACCATCTGTGCTTTACTGTAATATTTCACTTCTAATGCTGGAAAGATCAGGACCTTTTGGTTTTTTTTCAGAATGAAGTCTCAACTTGTCTTGTCTACTAAGATGAAAGTTCTTTGAAAGTTCTTGCTTTCTCTCTGAGCTTAGGCAAATACTTCTTGGTACTAGAAATGAACCAAAGCCTTCCCATTCATTCAGTTAGAATTACTAATAGTCTTCTTTATGTTCTCCAGCAGCAGGGCAAATTAGCTTTCTGAAGTGTTTCAAAATGTAGAAAGTGTGTTGCAAATTCTCTGAAGGTTCAGATACTCATCTCACTACTTTCCTGTTGTTGAGCTACTTGCCTGACTAACACTAGTGCTGTCCTTGAGCTGGCGCACAGTTGCCTGCCTCCAAGTAGAGCCTGTGAATCTCCAGGATATGCCAGAAATTTTCCACTGCCTTCATTTAAGGATGGCCATGCCTCTCCAGAGTAAGTGTCCACAGATTAGACAAGTAGTTTAAAAAAATCATTATGGTAATGTGGAAACAAAATTAATTATAAATCCAGAATATACTATCTAGGCTTCTGGAAACAGAGGTTCATAAAGACATGAGTGACTAAAGGGAAGAAAATCAAGCTTAATGTAATTAGAGTTTATCTAATGATAAACTCTTCACTTTTATGGGCTAGTTTTCTGCACACTTAGTGAGGGGAACTGGCCAACTAAATTGCAGAGTGGAATTTAGAGGCAGCAGCAGCC
The DNA here is from genome assembly GCA_011801015.1 of Ardeotis arabs. Classification (NCBI taxonomy): domain Eukaryota; kingdom Metazoa; phylum Chordata; class Aves; order Otidiformes; family Otididae; genus Ardeotis; species Ardeotis arabs. The sequence goes on from JAAGAY010145708.1 coordinate 5,649, forward strand.
AGCACAAGGAACGTGACCATCTCTTGGAAGTGGCAATGCCCATTTAGCACGGCAAGGGTAACTTTTTCATTGCTTGACCAAACTACTAGCAAGCCATTAATCCTCTGAGAGGAAAAATGGTTTTATCACAGGTAAGACAATATACATATATTCTGGTGAAGTTTTTTTCATATGCTAGAGCTAATAATTCATATACAAAATTAAATCAACAACTCTTCATGTAAACAAATATTAACAAGGTCAATGCATGTGGCTCATTTCTGGCTTATGACTGAGTGGTGCCTTTATCTTTATTTAAGCACCCTTAAAGTTGGTTGTTGATTTTCTGATCATAGCACAAGATTTGATGTAGATTCCTCTATTGCCAAGGTCTTAATGACTCCTAAAAGATACTGACTGATATTTAGTGAGTCTTGAAAACAATTCCCTATTTGGTCTTCTCTGAATCAGGGTCTCCAGGCACCTTAAGTCAGTGTGACGTGTCTGTGTAAAATAATCACAGCAATGCAAAAAGAGGGATGCTGGCCTTTAGAAATAATTCAATAGCTTTATCTGACTGTGCACATGCTCCAGATGGACAATCTGAGAGTGCTTGGATTACAATGCTGTTGAAAGTCGAGCACTAAGAATGAATAGCAAAACTGTATGGTCTACAAGAAATAGCTACATTTATTATTTACATAATTAATCAGGAGTAGTCAGGACTTAAATGTAAGTTTATCATACTATCTCAAAAAATACTGCTTCATAGGATGCTTGTTTACTGTAACTGTCTCGGCATTGATTAAAAAATTGATGTCTGAACTAAGAATAGAACATATATTGTGCTACATGCCACATACAAAAATAATTTTAAAAATGTGTTCTTTCCTCATAGTTAAACTAATCTCATTTTTCCTGGTTTCTGATTGTATGAAATAGTTTTGTAGTTAAAAGAGAATTTGCATAATGCTTTTAAAAGTCTTAATAGCTATAATAATTTTAAACTACTATGGAGTGTTTATAATATACAGTAAGCTGAAGCATTTAATTGTGTAAAAGGGATATTAAGACATCTTCTAATCAAAAGAGTGATGAAAATATTAAGTATGATTTTTTTGTTGTTATTTTTTCCTAATTGCATCTGGACAATTTTTTTTTTTTTTTTTCCCCAAGGCTCGAGTGACCATGGAAAATGAGGCTAAATCTTCACTATCAGAGATACACTAAAATATGAGAAATTTTATTTAGTGTCTTTTCTGGGATTGATGTTGGCTACGCTGAGATCTGATCCTGCCCCTAGTCAAATCAATTAATGTTTTGCCATTCATGTTATTGTAGCTAGGTTCAGGGCTTCTGTTACCATTGGTGGGTTTTATTTTATTTACTGGAATATGAATGACCAAAAATATGAGTCATTATCTTCAGTGTGCTATTTAGTCAAGGATCAATCTCTTCAAGAGGTGCAGCAGATCTGACATAAAGAACCTGCAGCTGTCCCAGAACAAAACACGCATTGCACATAATAACAGCCCCACACAGCTTTCCTCCCTAACGTGTCCAGGCAAGATACCATAGCATACAATCAATGCAAATTTCCTAGCATTTTTGCTAATGATAGTTTGAATTGGGAAAGTATTTTCTTTGGTAACTGTATAGAATTTTTATGATGACTTTGTTAGGAAGGCATCATTTTGATTCAATCTTGCCATCTTTGCAAGATTAGGTGAAACCTCCTAACTACACAGTGAAGCCAGCAAGATGGCAAAGAAGAACAAAGAGGATTTTTGCCTGGCACAAGTGATACTATGTGTTTGTGCTGAGGAAGCTTAGGAAAATTCTGCTGTACTGACTTTGTTTTCAACTAATACAAATTGAGCGTAGAATTTCCATTTTATCAGGAATTCTGACTTGTAAAATATATGCTCTAGATTGGAACAGAAAATTGATATTTGGCATTTCCTATAAAACAAAAAATTCTGAGATTTTGTTAAAATTAAGAATCAAATTCTTCATTTTAGTGTTATTATTTCTATTATTTTTCCTTAATATTTTCACCACATTGAGGGATAAAATATGTATCACATAAAAATTAACAGAAGGAATATTAATTGTATTAAATCTGATTTTGATGCAAAAATAAATTTTTAATGAAAAAAATTATTTTTTTAAATAGAAGACTGAAAATAACCTCAATTTTTTTTTTACATTAAGGGAACAGCTTTTGATTTTAAACAAATGATTTATCTTTACTCTTTTGAGCAACTTTGTATCTTACTTGTTATTGTCATTGTGCTGATTTTCTTCATATTTTATTTCAAATCAATGCATATTGTTGAATTTATTCTATTAATCTATTGCACAAATTCAGAATCTACATCTCCACAACTTTTCCCCTGGGTCTGTTCATAAGGAAAGATTAATACACACATATGGGTTTATTTTTTTTAAATTATATGCTCTTTAATATGAAAATAATATGATCTATGTTCTGCAGCTAGAATGTGCTAGGGTACATCTGGGAAATAATATATGTGATTAGAGGATGATGGTCTTGTCTTTTATCACTGAAGGCAAGGCAGGAATTTTTTTTAGAGACAATGATGATGTGTTTTATAGCATTTGGTATCAGTAAGTCCCTTAAGGGCTGAACATAAATGCAAATAAATTAGGAGCTTCATTGCGTATTTGCAATTTATGAGCTAGTCCAGCTTCACCTACCAGCAGGAATACCATAAGGAAGGTAGTTCTGTATTAGATTCCTCACACTTGCTTTGCGACTGTAGGAAAAAAAAAATTACTCAAGTTCCTATTTGCTCCAGAAACTTGAGATTTGTACTGTTTGTGAATGTCAAGACTGAGGAATATTCTGAGTTTCTTCCTTCTCCCTGTCTCTTGCCGTTCTCACTATACATATTTTGAAGCTAGAATTGATGGGTTCCTGAATACACACATGCTACAGAACTTCTGTTTAGAAAGCTGTTTATTGCAATATCCCTTTCTCTTCTTTATCTGATAAAATTAAATCTACTTAGACGTTTAGTAGTATACTGTTGCTTATAGCTTAACGTGAATTTTTTTAATAGTAACTCTTATCTTCTGTGGTGACTCAGATGCTTTGCCCAGGGGTGTAAAAAGGACATTTCTTGGTGCCTTCACAGTATAAACAGTCTTGCATATACTTTGCAGTGGCATTGATGCAAGTGAACACATTCAGTGATGCTCTTCTGTCCATACGGCATTCAGTTCCCTGCTTGTGTGCTGCTATCCTGTCTTTGTAGACAGAATCAACAGAGCTTGCAAATCTTTTCATCATTTTGTATAGCACTGATGTCATTGTTCACCAAATAAAGTTACATCTTGGAACACAGAGAAGCTAGGGTACAAGTGAGGATTCCCAAAGTTAAATTGAGTTTGCTTGTGTGAAGGAAATTAAAACAGCAGCAACACCTACTGGGAATGGTTTTGTAAAATCAGGTCTTACAATCTGGGTGCTTGGGGTTCAAGTATTTTATTGGTGGAGAAGTTTTGGAGACATCTCTGGTAATTTTCTGCCTTCACTACCTTTCTACTGTATAATACTATTTATTTATTTATTTATTTACAGGAGCTGTTTTCCTGCATGCCCATCTGTTTGGCCATTGAAATACTTAGACCAAGAAGCTAGAGGCTGTAGGTAGAGAACCTGTAGCAAGTTTCTGTTTTCTGAGTTTTTCCAACTTACACAGACATACAGACATAGATAGAGACTACATTACTCTCCCTTATCTATTTTTTTAAGAGAAGGTACCTGGGAGAAATCTCAACCTGGGAATATTCATGTTTACTGTTACATTCAACTGTCAGTTACTCACAAGGATTTTAATAAACATACTTCTACTTTGAGAAGAGCCATATCTGGATGGAAAGATGTTCTCAGGTTATAAGAACTTTTTAGGTTGTTTCTTTGAATATGGTTAACTAATATGGGAAACTTACTTTTATTTCTTCAGCCTGCAGCAAGGAGAAAAGTGCCTTTACATTTGCTTAAGACAGAACATAGTTTGAAGTGTTTGAAAACTGCATACTGAAATTCCTCCATTTCTGACTTTTCATTGAATCCAAACAGAGCATGGTGCTCCAGATAAATGCAAATATATGTGCACCTGTCTGCAGTGGAGCTCTTCACATTGATAGAAATGTTGCTGTTTACTTCAGTGATTGCCCATTGAAATAATGATAGTACATTTATATTTAGATAGTAGCATCTATTTCAAATGATCCTGAAGAACCTGACTGTCGTAAGACTTTCTGTCAGTCATGAGGAATCCCTAGGGATTTCAGAGCCTCATGTTGTTTGGATTTTATAACAGGAGAACGGACATGGAGATTTGGGAATTTGGGGAATGATCTTTTGAGTCAATTTGCAATCTTCATCACCAGAAATTGAAAAATCTTTGCCAATTCTTGAACACATTTTTAGTAACATGAAGCAACTTCCGACCAAAGTGGATGACGAGATGGGTGAAAAATGAGCTGAACCAGGGTGCTAAAAGGGCAGTGGTCAGTGGTGCAAAGTCCACCTGGTGGCCGGTTACAGTGGCATGCTTTAGGGACTCATGATGGGGCCAGGGCTATGCCACATCTTTATTAACAACCTGGAAAATGGGATGGAGCACCCCAGCAGGTTTTCAAGGGATACCAGATTGTGGGAAGACTGTACAATGGAAAGCACAGCTGCTATTCAGACATATCTAAACAAGATGAAAAAATGGGCTGACAGGAACCTCATGGGGTACAGCAGAGGCAAGTGCAAAGTCCTACAGGTGGAGCCCCATATGCAGATCAGGTGGAGGGCCAAACAGCTGGAAAGCAGCCTGGCAGAAAAGAACATGGGAGTCCTTGTGGAAAGCAAGTTGAAGGGGAATCATCAGTGCGCCCTTGCAGCAGAGAAGGCCAGTGGCATTCTGGACTGTATTAGGAAGGCTGGGGGAAGGGAACCTTCCCTTCTACTCAGCCCTGGATCCAGTACTGGCCTCACTGGTACAAGATAGACAGGGACATACTGGGACAAGGCTTGTGTAGAGCTACGAGACAGTGGGAGCCTGCAAGATGAGATAGATGAGGGAAGGCTATGAGCTGGGGTCGTTCAGCCCTGAGAAGGTGAAGAGGGATCTTATTTCTGTCTACAGCTACCTAATGGGATCATGTGGAGGAGCTGGAGCCTGACTTTTTTCAGAGGAAATCGGTGGAAGGATTAGAGGCAATGGGCAGGGTTTCAGATCATTGCAATGTGTTCTCCAAAACAATCATACACACATACACTTTAGATCCATAAATGCCTTCCAAAAGTTTTATTTTGAAGGAATTTGGGACTATATGTATCTAAGAAAACTAATACTTTCTCATCAAGTAAAGTTGAAACTGCATTAATGTCACATCCATAAATATGGATGCCAAATAAAAGTTTTAAAAGTATTTTACTTATATACATCTAAAATGTATAATTTTATTTAAATACCTTAAGTACAATTATTCTGCATTTAGAAATCACTGTGTTCTTTTTGTGTATTGAATGTTCTTCTATTTTAATTTAAATCTTGCTGGTCTAAAACGTGAGAATCCTTTTCACTGTCAAGTAATCATTTCTAAATATTTTTTTCTAGAATGGAAGAGATTAATTTTTTAGCAAACCCAATTGTAAGCTTATCCAGCTGTATTTGTTCATGTGTCAAATGAGTGGAGAAGACAATATAAAATTATGTTGTTAAAGACAATTCAGATTTTTTCCTACCTCATGCAAATGGAAATCTTTGGTATAAAAGCATGCACAAAATTTTAAAGAGAGGGGAAGAGAAGAGCACATTCTGGGATTACAGTTTATTGTGGTTTAGCCCTACTCCAGGCTAAGCACTACACAGCCACTCACTCACCCTTCCCACCTCCCAAGGGAATAGAGGAGAGATAATATAACAAAAGGCTAGAGGTGGATTTCTGCTCCTCCGTGGACCTCCATGGGGTGCAGGGGGACAACCTGCCTCACCATGAGCTGCACCACAGGCTGCAGGGGAATCTCTGCTGTGGTGCCTGGAGTATCTCCTCCCTCTCCTTCTTCACTGACCTTGGTGTCTGCAGCCGTTCGTCTCACATATCCTCACACCTCTCCACTTTGCACTGCTCTGCTCTGCTCTGCTCCTCTTGGCTGGGCTGGGCTAGGCCTGGCCCTATGCAGACAGCTCCAGGTTTTGTTTTCCCCTTCTTAAACACATTATCACAGAGGCATTACACCGTTGCCAGCTGGCTCAGTCCTGGCCAGTGGTGGGTCCACCCTGGAGCTGGCCAGGTCCACTGGTCAAAGGGGAAACTTCTAACAGCTTCTCACAGAAGCTGCCACTGTAGACCCCCAGCTATGCATACCCAACCCACAGCTGTTATCTAATGGCAGTGATTATTAAAGAGCTTTCCAGAGCCCTGCCTTTTTAATGTTGAAAAAAGCATCCTCCAGATCCAGTTAATATTTTTTTTAGTCTCATTTGCTTTTTAAAAAGGATTCAAATGTTAAAACTTGCAATAACTACTTTAAAAGCCATTAATAGCTATGGTTGTGACAGCAGTAGAGCTGCAGGGCAGTAACTGCACCTGATAGATGTTTGTCCTAACTCACAAGTATCTCTACAGAGGACAGTGACCGTGGGTGCAATGCTAGCTCCCTTCTCCATTTCCTCTGAAAGACCATGGATGAAGGTGACAGCTTCCACAGGTTTAGATTTGTTGCACCGGTGGAGAAGGAAACCCATAAGCATAGGTTGTGCTTTTATTTTGAAGATGCTGTGCCCTTTCACAGCCAAGCCTCATGGCTCTGTGCCATACGTAACTGAGTCCATCCTGCCTCAGGGAGAGGAAAGGCTGGAGAAAGCAAGGTTGGGGTAAACAAGGCACATTCATCTTCCATATCTTAACTGTGCCTCTCCCATGATGGGCAGAAGAGCACAGGGTGCCTAAGTCAATAAAGTGGGGATAAAAATCTTACCGTGAATTTCACGTAAGAAGATTACTGGGTGATCTGTGGTATTTTGCTTCAAATAATTTAGAGAGGAAAAACACCATTTCATTGTACTTCAAAGACCAGTTTCCTTTCGATGCTTTAACTTAGAACTTTTTACCCTTTTGTGTTAAATTGCAGCAGTGCTTTTTCAGTCTACTTTTTCACTGTCTTAGGCTTTCTTTTGGAAATGGCAATATTTCTAGAGAAAATACCTGGTTTATTACTGCACCAGCTTCCTAACTCCAAGGAACAGAGCACATCTAGACTTTCGGTAGCACAAAGTAGTGATTTCTTAGAGACCTGTTAACAGAGCTGAGTGAAAACTGCAAAATAGATCAATAAACAGTTGACAAATGTAAAAATGAGTGGTTTAGCTGCTCCCTTACACCTCTTCTAGCTTTTAGCAAACAATAGGTTACCATTACCATTAGCTCTCCAGAAGAAGCAGAAATATGCTTGGTACGCAATGTCATCACATTCTCCTCTAAGCTATGCCTCTGAAACAGCATTTTAAATTCCCAGATTTGAGTACTTACACCAGAAGTAGTTTGGATGGGACAACACTGAATGGAAAGTGTTGGGTTCTTTAAAATTTTTGTAAGATTTCTGAAAGAGATCTACTTAAAAAAAACTAGAATATCCTTCTGCTTTCTTTTTACCTGAGATTGCAATATCATGAGGCACATAAACAATGCTGAAAGAAAATAAAAGCAATTAATATTATCATAGCCTATTAAAAAAAAAAGCCTCCAGGAAGCCTGTAAATGCCCAGAAAAAAAAAAAAAAATCCTCACACAGTATTTATTATCTTTCCTTACTATGTTTAGAAAGATAGTTCCTTTTAACTAGCTGCCTTTTCAAAGCAAAACCAGGGATTCATTGGCTTATTTCAGGTCTCTCTCATGAATACATTGATTCATTCAAAGAATAAAAACTACTCTGTGATTCTCACACCACTCAGATACCACTAAAAATGTCTTCAGATACCACTAAAATTTATCCTGCTCCCATAAGTTGTTAGTGAGGAAGCAATGAAGAAGCTGTTAACATGCAGTGGCACAAAAAGGACTGATTATATGTTTGTGCCTTCAGCATTTGTCTGATGAAGCCAGTTCCAGGAGCCTCCTGGAATAGACTGCAATCTTCTGGTGTGGAAGCACCATAAGCTGGTGCTTCCAGAGTGATTTCCAATGGCTTTTCATTCCGCTAAGAGGCTGAGCAGTCCTTTCATAGTGCACTCAGCTTGTGGGGGAGAAATGTCAGGCTAACTGTTGAGGGACCGAATTCACTCTTAGAATCATAGAATGATAGAATGGTTTGGATTGGAAGGGACCTTTAAAGGTCATCTAGTCCAATCCCCCTGCAAGGAGCAGGGACATTATCAACCAGATCAGGTTGCTCAGAGCCCTGTCCAACCTGGCCTTGAATGTTTCCAGGGATGGGGCATCAACCACCTCTCTGGGCAACCTGTTCCAGTGTTCCACCACCCTCTTTATAAAAATTTTTTTCCTAATATCTAATCTGAATATACCTGCCTCTATTTTAAAACCATTACTCCTCATCTTATTATAACAGGCCCTGCTGAAGAATTTCTCCCCATCTTTCCTGTAGGCTCCTTTAGGTATTGGAAGGCCACTGTAAGGTCTCCCCGGAGCCTCCTCTTCTCCAGGCTGAACAGCCTCAAACTCTCTCAGCCTGTCCTCATAGGAGAGGTGCTCCAGCCCTCTCATCATCTTTGTGGCCCTCCTCTGGACCCTCTCCAACTGGTCCATGTCCTTCTTATGTTGGAGGCTCCAGAGCTGGACACAGTACTCCAGATGGGGCCTCACCAGGGAAGAGTAGAGGGGAAGAATCACCTCCCTCGACCTGCTGACCACGCTCCTCTTGATGCAGCCCAGGATGCCGTTGGCCTTCTGGGTTGCAAGGGCGCATTGCCTGCTCATGCTGAGCTTCTCGTCCACCAGCACTCCCAAGTCCTTCTCTCTCAACCCACTCTCCATCCAGTCTGTATTTGTGCTTGGGATTGCCCCGACCCAGGTGCAGGACCTTGCACTTGGCCTGGTTGAATTTCAACTCTTCAAAAGTGTAATGCTGTTGTAGGTAAGAAAACTTACCATCAGTTTACAACATTGCACCACAATGTACCAACTTAAATGATAAATGAACCCTTGAGATCTCATAAACTGTGGGGATGGAATTCGACCTGTGTAGCAGATGGTAAGCTTTCAAGAAGCAACTGTGTACCAAAGAAAAGGGTTAATGCAACACTTTTTGCATAAATATCCAATATTAAATATGTGCTTTCATGTGTGTTGAAAAGGGAGCATATTGCTCATTTTGCATCCGCTCTCATCCCTGGGGCTTTGTGAAACCCTCCCATGTATTTCTGTCTTTCTCGATTGAGCTCTTCGGACATTTTGTCATACGTGAACAGTAATACTTTGCTGTTCAGGATTTCTGTACTCCCTTCCAAAAGTGTATGGCATAATCCATATAGCTAGGCCTTACGTATTGTGAGGGCTAATTAAATAAAACTTTTATTGGTCTTTATAATCCATAATAAAAAACTGCCATATACAGCCATCATTAAGGCTCAGTATGCAATTGAGTAAGAGATCTTAATTCATGACAGAAAGTTTCTCTGCTAAAGAGAGGTGGAGAGCAGTTCAATCTTTGAGGTTGCCTACCTAGAGTAACTGCTGTATTGAACTGGGATCTAAATTTGCTGCGTTCTCCTTGTGTGACATTGTCATGTTCCATCGAGTGCCATGAATGCTCATAGGAAAATAGCAGTGTCTTTTATACTGCACAGGATATCAGCGTACTAAGAGATAATTTCGGGAAAGCTCAGCCTGAGAAAAAACACAAGAACTGGGCCACCTGTTGGGGAAAGCTGCCTAGCATTCTGAGATCTTTCCACTGCTTTCAAAGTTATCATGCAGTCACCGTTTACTTTGCTATTAGAGGAATCACTTTGTAGACTCCTTCAACTTGTCAGTGTAGTAAAACTGTGTTGAGTTGGTGAGGTATTTTTCATTTTGAGAGTGTGAATGTACGCGCCTGATGGAATAAATTTGGTATGCCATTTCTAGGGTGCCTATTCATTAGTGTCCTCCTGCTGTTCACATTTTATTAATGAAGCAACCCGTCACCCTCCTGCCAGCAGACACATAATTCTTTCCCAGAATCCATCTACTTTCCATGGTCCTTTGAAACCAGCTTTTTATGGAATCAGGTTTAACAAAGTCTTATTTTGATGGGTCAATTAAATACAAAATATTGTTATTTCACAGCTACAGCTCCTTTTAAAGTGTCTCTTAGCTGTGATTAATTTTAAGATGATTTCTGGGGAGGGGATTGGACAATCAAGATCCTATGTTAAAATAAATTCATTCTTACAGTTGAATGTGATCATAAAGGTGGAAAATGAACTCAAAATGGGAAAATTAAGAGGATGATCCCACAGCACTCTCTTACTCAGGCCCTGCTTAGACAAGTAATCACACTGGTTCCTTATCATGGGGTGGATGATATTGTAAAGATAGTTTTTGATTCTGATTATGCATATTTGAAAAGTAATCAGAGAATGCATGTATACATGTATGAGGCTCATATTTGTTACAAACTTAATAAAGAATGACTATACACATACAATTACTTTAGGTGCAATAGAGAATAAGTGTATTTACAATAACATTTTGAGGATATCCATCACCCTTTCAAGTACTGAAATAAATAATGCACGTAGTCAGTATATCTTCTAATGGCACGCTATTGTGTCAGCTATAACAAGATAGATTTAAAATACTCTATATTTCCAATTGGAAGTAAAGTTTTTGACGAGTTTTAAAATAACCTTTTATATCTTCAATATTATGAAGATATAAAAATACATTTTAAGCTTTTATTCAATATTAAAAGGTGTAACTTATATGACCTCTCTACTTTTAAAGGTCACTTTTATGCTTCAGGTTGGGGTCACTGCTGAGGTAATAATAACACTTTAATGTATAGTGGGACATCACTGAAAACTGGTGGCAGGAAGTTTAACAGAATGGATGTTGTGGGACCTAGGAACCAGTAGCGTTTGCATTTCAATTGTGCTGAATACCCAACTTTATCTTCCAGCTCAACATCTGCTGCTGAAGTTGGGGGAATATGTAAAAAGATTTGCAGTTCACCTCTAACTTTATTATGTAAATTATTAATTTAACCACTGACATTCAGTTTATTCCTCTCATGTGTTTGCACTGTCCGTAATTTTTTAAGTTATGACAATCTGATGCATAGTATTTTCTATGGTGGGTAATAGATTGTGAACTGTCTCTAAACCAAAATGACGTGATCCATAGCTAAAGAGGAGAAAATTGCTGTACTCAGTAACCATTGCATATGTGTAAGTAATGCTTTGATGGAGACTACTTCATTTTCCTGTAAAATCTGAGAGTCGTGTCATTTGGACCTATGAAACACTTATGCAGCACAGATGGAATTTGCAGTTCTCAGTACAGGGTGAAAAAGTTTGAGTGGTGGAGTTGAATGTACAATTATGTTTTGTAACTTTACCAGTGGATTAGGTAAAATTCTCTTCCCTGGACTATGTATGTTTGTACGTAGACAGTACAGACAGACAGTGATGATGGTGGTGGTGTGGGAATTGTTCTGGTTTTTGTTCCCATGGTCACTCCTGTCACCTGCCTCACGAACCATAGTGATTGTCTGTCAGTCTCAGCAAGGAACTGCAGCTTGGAAATCCTGAACCTGAAAAATCGCACATGATTTTTCTTCCTTGAGATAATTCTATCAGATGGGGTGAATGTTTATCAATTGGATAAAAGGGAAAAAACAGTAATTGCTGCTGGTTTTATTGTAAGAAACTGTACTTAGCCTAATAATTTTATGCATTAAATTTATGTTGTACATGAACAGGTACATACCTACATGCTTTATAAAAGAATAAGAGACAAAGTGTTCTGGTTTTTAGCATCAGGTATCAGTCGTGATTATCTGCTCATAGCAAAAAGATACTGTGGCTTCAGCTGTTTAGTGGAATTACATGAACACATCTTTCAAATATTTTTTTGCTAGCTGTTTGGCTAGACATCCTTTCTGTTCATATGTGTAATTCTGTAAAACTATTGCTAGCATGTTAGAAAGGAGAATGTATTAATTCCATGTCAAGATACATAGGCAATGCTGGAAAGTCACCGTATCTAGGCCTGGTCTAGGCTGTTCTTGTATTTGTCTAAGCCATTAAGTTTAAAAGTGTTTGAGAATAGAATATGAGTCATGACCTCTGGTACAAATGTTTATATTCTGTTATTACACTCTGTAATCCCAGTTTTTTGTAAGTAGCATCGAAGTGCTACTCCTTCTGTGTACACTGCTGCTTTATGAAAAGCCACAACTTTCAGGAAAACATTCAGTTGAGAGTAAAGATTCAGGTTCTTGACCTTGAAATATATAATCAACATCTCGAGGTAAGCTGGAGGATTTATCACTGCAGGAAAAAAATATAATTTCATCTCCATAAACATTTACAAACAAATCCTGAATGTCGATAGGGAAATAATGAATAGATGGTCTTAAACAAAGGAGAGATGCAACTTTGAAATAGAGAGAGATGTTTTAATATGTGCCCAGTGTCTAAAATAAACACATTTCACTGTATTTTAAGTTGACCTTGGTTTTCTATGCACTGTGAAGGTTTAACAAAGTAATACAAGGCTGCACAGTAGAATCATAGAATCATAGAATGGTTAGAGTTGGAAGGGACCTTCAAAGGTCATCTAGTCCAACCCCCCTGCAAGAAGCAGGGACATCCCCCCCCTAGATCAGGTTGCTCAGAGCCTCATCCAGCCTGGCCTTGTTTCCAGGGATGGGGCATCCACCACCTCTCTGGGCAACCTGTTCCAGTGTTCTACAACTCTCATTGTGAAAAATTTTTTCCTAATATCTAATCTAAATCTACCTCCCTCTATTTTAAAACCATTACCCCTTGTCCTATCACAACAGGCCCTACTGAACAGCTTCTCCCCATCTTTCTTGTAGGCCCCCTTGAGGTACTGGAAGACCGCTATCAGGTCTCCCCGGAGCCTCCTCTTCTCCAGGCTGAACAGCCTCAACTCTCTCAGCCTGTCCTCATAGGAGAGGTGCTCCAGCCCTCTTATCATCTTCGTGGCCCTCCTCTGGACCCTCTCCAACTGGTCCATGTCTTTCATATGTTGGGGGCTCCAGAACTGGACACAGTACTCCAGATGGGGTCTCACCAGGGCAGAGTAGAAGGGGAGAATCACCTCCCTCGACCTGCTGGCCACGCTCCTCTTGATGCAGCCCAGGATGCCATTGACCTTCTGGGCTGCAAGGGTGCATTGTCTGCTCATGTTGAGCTTCTCATCCACCAGCACTCCCAAGTCACTCTCCTCAGGGCTGCTCTCAATCCATTCTCCGCCCAGCCTGTATTTGTGCCTGGGATTGCCACGATCCATGTGCAGGACCTTGCACTTGGCCTGGTTGAACTTCATGAGGTTGGCACGGGCCCACCTCTCCAGCCTGTCCAGGTCCCTCTGGATGGCATCCCTCCCTTGCAGCGTGTCGACAGCACCACACAGCTTGGTGACATTGGCGAACTTGCTGAGGGTGCACTCTATCCCACTGAGGGTGCACTCTATCCCGCCCCACAGTAGTAGAATAAAAATAAGGATTGGCCATCTCTGGGATCCAGTGACCATGCAAGCTGTAACTCTAGATATTTTTTTCTCCTTCTATTATTTTTTTGTTCAATACATCTCTAAGAACATGCTGTTTCTTAAAACAGCCTAGTCCAGGTAAAACTGCAATGCCCAGCTGCACCATTTGTCCATACTTTCTTTCAAAAAACAAGCATGTTTACTAATCAGCTGTTAATTGATAAAAATCAAAAAGGAATTTCTAGTCTCCAATGTTTCATTCAAGTTTCTTCAAGAAACTTGAATATTTTGCGTTGTCTGAAAAAGTTAAGTTTTTAAATAATGAGTTATGTCATTTTAATGTCACGTTTCAATTTAATAAGAAAAATATTTATTTTTAATTATAAGAGGCAGTATATTGGAATATAAAATAATAAGTATCGTGTTACAATCAATACTTGGAAGTGAATGTTGCAGCATAGGTCATATAAATGACAATCTCGAAATTATATGTTTATTGTATTGCAAGTAGCATATAGCATAGCCCTCTCAAAAATTTCAGTGAGACCATCATATTCCTTTAAACATTTTTTCTATCAACAGACTACATTTTTTGACCAGTTGTATTGATCTGGTTTAATGGTGAAATACATGAACCTTTTAGCATGTAAATACTGATTCATCATCCAATGGGGACTGAATGAATCCGAAAAGAAGGTGCAAGTGAGGTAGTTGTGAATACTGTGGCCTTACTGTTAGTCTTTGGCTGTTGCTACCTCATTGTCTTTTGAGATAATGCTATTTTTTCCCGGTTTCCCTTCTTTCTTCTGAGAAGACCCTTCTATACACTTACGGGAATGAATGTGATATTTATTCTACAAATATTTTATGTGTAGCTACCAGGCAGGCAGCAATTTGTCTGATGACTTCTGTGTTGCAGCTGGATAGCTGCATTTATTTCTATTTGTGTTGTTATAATATGAAAATCATCTTTCCAGTCATGGTAATGCTGTTTTCTTTGTAACAAAGTGCTTTACAAAAACTGTAACTTCAAATGTAAACATGACTCCCTGTGCCCCTTGCCACATACACAAACAAACCACCTAATCATCAACCTGAAATTGCATTTTAACCGTAGCAACCTGAACACTTCCCTTCTGAAATGCTTCATTAATGAAAATACCAGGAGAATTCTTTGCATCTAGAAAACTACAATGATTTAGAAATATTTAGTATTTCATTTGCAAGCTTCTAACCTGTAGGGAGTAATTCACTTTGGTCATTCCGCTTGTCTTGTTTTTGCTTTTCATTCTTTATGTTTCTACATTAATCTTAAATTTGCCTTTATAATCTCTGGTCAGAACCTGAGTCTAAACAGTTTGAAAGGGGATTTGGTTGTTTGTAGGTTTTTTTTTATGTCTACAACTACATGAAATATAAATCCAAAACACAGTACAACCATATAAAATGTAAAACAGCCCAAATGTTATTTTAATGTTATTATTTATTAGCCTTTCTTACTAAAGAAAAAGCGTAACTCTAGATTCTTCTCTTTTGCCTTCTCACAAGCACATGTTTGATGGTATGCTTGAAAACTGGGGCCTCGTGCTCTGGTTGATAGGCCAAGAGCACAGTTTTAGTAGTGCAAAGCATTTGGCAGCAGTACAAGTTTTATCATCTCCCACATCCCATTATTTGTTCTTACCTCGTGGATCAGCAGCATACCATTTAAAAGAGAAAAAAATAATCCAGTGTCCCCTCTGCCTCCAAATCCCCAAAAGCAGTAACACAACCATTCAGCTTACCTACTGGAAGGGAAATACTTGACAGCCAATTATTGCAGATTATTCAGCTGTGCTCTGAAGAAGACAATATGGTAGATAATGCAATCAGTGTAAAGTATGCATACTTGTATGATGGCAGCACACGCAATTTTGACCATGCACAGTCGTAGCAGTATTAGCTAATGTCTGCATGTGGGCAACTAACAGACAGAGTTTGTAATAGGATTTCCACTGAAAATAGTAACCATTTTTAAATCTTATGAAGTTACAAACAAATCCACAACTCATATTCCTCCGTCAGGCCGTACTTTCTGGCGTAAAAACAAAGCCATGCCTGTTGTTTCAAATCCTTCATAGTTTCTCCTCCATAATGAAGGTTTTTGCAGAGTATTTAGAAAACAGATATGAAGTTATGTTTCTTTATCTGGTAAGGTAGTGATCACTAGGAGGCAAATTCAGTAATATTCCCTTATTGTCCTTGTCCTAAAACAAGCTCAATTTTTTGCTTGTCTGAAAATGAAAATCAGAAATGTGTATTAGGTGTTAGAGAAAGGTTAATCAACTAGTGAGAGAACCCAAATAGTCAGGTCATAGATTGCACTGTTGTTCTGCTGGCAGTGTTCCTGACACTGCAAATGCCTGAAGAGATCACAGTGCGCCTGTTTTCTTGTTTTAGGGAGAATTACATTCCTGCTCTGTATAAAATATGCTTTCTTTGAGAAGGTATCAGGCTCGCAGGGCCAAATTTTCTAACTCTTCAGTGTTATCTCTTCAAATTACTTTTGATAATAATGAATGTAAATTGTACAAAAACCATTTTTTTTTCTGTGCTTGAATCTATGAGGGAGAACAACTATTGATCCCTATGAAGTATGAGACTAAGAAATCCCAAGTTTCCTTCTCCAGCCTTCGTCTGGACTTAAGGCACTGAGCAGACACATTTCCTTCCTTCAGCTTAGCTTTTAAAGAATGAGAACCTCAAGTGGAGTAGAAGAGAATAGTTTAAACATTTTTAGGAGTGCTTTTTGTGGAGAATAGATGTGGACTGCTAGAGTTATGCTGAACTCTGTGCAGAGGAACCACTGATATTGAAGGCCATCAGTCAAACACTCTCTATTGAACTGTCCCATCTGGATGAAAAGTGGTCAAGGGGAAGCCTGGTTAGTGAGCGCCTGGCAGTGCAGAGCTTGTTGCTGGCTGTGTGATGTGACCAGCTTATGCTCATCTCAGTGGTGTGCGCTTTCCTGAACGAGGGGGGAATAAAGCTATGAAGAAGATGAAATTGCTTTGGAGCTTTCTTAGGAGAGATGAAATTGATAGCAGCTAAAATGTGAAAAGAGTCTAATCAGAATGGAATGATGTATCAGGGGAAAATACAAGAAGAAAGCAAATTCATGTGAAGAAAAGAAATGAAAGTTACGTTTTGAATGGCTAAAGAAAAGTGAGAACATGATACTTAGGCAGTATTTCTATGAATTTTCATCACATCCTGGGAAAGGGAGCAGTGCCACAGTTGTTTGAGTGTGAAACTAAGAATATTGTGATACCTGTGGTGCCGTGGATGATGCATGGATTGAATGGACGCTCTGTGCTTAATACTTCATTTTTATCATACTTTAATCCTATCCTATTTACTGTTAAAAGTAAAGAAATGAAACCAAAATGACAAAAGCCAGGCCAGCCAGATTCTGAAAAGTATTTTCCTGTGCGTCTCATGCTCAGAAGGACTGCCTTCAACATGGACAACCTATTATTTTAACATCAGCTACAGGTCTGGTGCTACTCTTCCCCAATCCACAGCTAAATTTCTTTTGACTCCTGGTAGATACTGACCTCAGGATCTTTATTTCTTCAGTTCTGAACTAGGAACTTCAGATATAAGAGCCTTAAAGAGGGAATTATAGTTATTTGGCCTATTTTATCTATCTTCTCTTGCAGCTCGTGCTCCTCATGATTCTGAAAGCAACCCCATTACTTGCAAAAGAAAATGAAGCGTGAATGAAATTTTTCTTCCCAGTGTATAAAGCTATGTATTACACTTGTATTACGCAAGCATTTGCATATGACTTGAAAAGCCAGCAGACTGTGGTGTGTACAAAAACAGGTGGAAAGCTTTCCCAGCACAGTGCAGAGGCTTTTACATAGCTCAGGAAGCAAAACCCAAGCTTCTCTTGGAGTAAAATTTGATTTAATGTCAGAACTTCAGTTGCATTCATATATATGACTTATTCATGGAGTATTCACAAAAGCCAAAATAAGTATCTTGGCAGATCATCTTAGAACCTGGAAATTATATAGAGCTGTGTAATGCTAGAAGGTAAAAGATTAGTCCACTTTAATGCTGGCCATAGTAAAATGTCTTGATGTATTTTCAAAACTGAACCATTTTGTATAGCTAGAGGTGTCTCTCAGTTACTTTTTAATGTATACTTTTATCACATAAAATTTAAAGTAGTTAATATAAAAAATATTTTTAAAGCATTATACAAGTATTAATGGTTCTCCTGAATTTGTTAAATGTATTCTTTGTTAGAAGAAATTATGATATATAATGTTTGATACATTCTGAGAGAGGACATACTTTTAATTTCAGCTGTGTCATTTTATTCTATGAAGCTGGTTATTAGTAGTAGCAGTGGAGCCTTGCAAGCTTTATGCATTATAAAGACCCTCCAAAAATATTATCTGCTCTCCAGGCTCATAATAGAGCCTGATGTAGCAAAGTGTAGGTTGTAAGGCTGTGAAAACCAGTACCCATCAACTCAACAGGAAAAACACAGACATAACAGCTCAGAACACTGATTCATTATCTCCCCAATCTGTAACTAATTTGCACTGCATAAAAATTGTTTAAGTTAAATATGAACCTTGCAGATCATTGTCGTTTAAGTGTGTGAGCAGAATTCCCAGTTTACTGAGAAAACCTTGATCCTAATAAGCTGAAAAATTTTGTCAAAAATCTCAGTTTGTCTTCTTACCTGCACTGCCACACACGTGTCCAAAAGGAACTCTGGAGAAGAGCGTGGAGTTTTGCTGGTGCAAATGAGGGGCAAATGTTGCCTGATGCATTTAATCAGAAAAGCATTGGCTTTCAGATTCACCCAAGGGTGATATGTGTTACTTTCCTGGCTGGTGTGACATTGCACATATTTTTGGATGCCAGGTTGCATCAGGCTGCCACTGAGAGCAAACAAGTGAAATAACAAGTCCCCCTGGCATGCCACAGCATAAAATCTGTGACCCAGATTCTCCCAGGTCTGTACGTAGCACAGTTCAGAGCTATGGGGGTGAAAAGACAGTCTTATGCTGCTGGAATCTGGGCTGCTCAAGCCAGGTCCTCAGGGATAATACCGGGAGCTCATTTCTACTGGGACACAGCAGCTAGGAATCACTAGACCATCACAATCAACTGGCCGGTCCTTTTCGCAGGTGGCCAAGACCACTTTCCCAGCTGTGTACCTGTGGGAAATGGTGCCACAGCGCATTCTTTAAGGGAACACCTCCGAGAATAGCTGCACTGGCTTTGACGCTGTGGGAGGACATGGTACAAGATATCGCTTCTAAGCTCCAGGAAAACATTGGGGGAAAAAAAGGAGATGTGGCATTCCCCTCTCCACTGGATACAAGGAATGCATTGCAGCAAAGTGGCTACATTCTTTCCAATAAGTCAGAAGTTTTTTGAGACAATGACATTTTTTACATCTAGTTCCTCATCAAATAGTCTCTATAAGTTGTCCCAAAGTAAAGTCTAAGGACAGACAGACTCATTCCTCATGATGTTACCAACAGAAATGCTGTACCTGTGCATTATCATTTCTTTCAGGGAAAAATATAAGACACCCAGGGAGGCCAGAGTAGACTCTGGAATATCTTTGGCAGGAAGGATTGATGTCCTTTGTGTCGTGGGTATTGGAATATTTTCATCATTATTAAGGCCTTGATTCAGGAAGGTAGGGAATCCTTTTCATAACTCCTAGTGCAAGATGGTGCCTAATTTTGCAGTGAATGACCTCAACTAGAATACCTCTCTGAAGTACTGGAGAGCATCTGCTATTTCTTTGTTGTTCCCAGATGGATTAATCTATAACACCTGAAGTGACGTTTCTGCTTAAAGCTCCTGGCTGTTCAGCATAGTCAGCTGCAGTTTAACCTTCAGATTTGGATGCAGTTTGTGTGACTTCCCTACAGTAAATTTTTAATATACATAACATATTCAGAGAGCTTTGGTGTTGGTTTTGGTGAGGAAGGGAACGGGCTCTGCCAACATAGCCAAGGTGGTGTTACCGCAGGAAAGGCATGATACAAGAGCATGTCAGTATTAAAAGTGCATTATAGTAAAAGCTTCTGGATTATGGTGTTGGACAATGAGCTTCAGGATTCTCATTATAAATATACTGTATTTGCCAAAGCTTTCTAACAGCTCAGCGTACTGGTGATTTCAGTTACAATATAAGGGAAATAAAAGCTGTACCTTACAGGTCATTCTATACCTTTGCATACTGGATTTAAGAACAAAAAAGCCAGCCTCTAAAATAAGTCATTCTGAATTGTCCTTGAAAATTGTCAAAGACTAATTATTCTGTTAACGTTGTGTGACTTACTCAAAGGCTATTTTTACCATGAAATTTTCCTCACAATGAGAATGCTTCATTCTGCTTCAGTAGTAAGTGATATGTCCTTGAAACACAGGTCCTAGGTTTTGAAATTATCAAGGGCTTTCTAAAGTGCAGACCAGTTTACTTTGTAACTGAACTGATTCTCCCTCTTTCCATCTTATTGCTTTTAACAAAAGCAAGTTTTCATAAGCAAATTAAAAATTCACCACAATGCCTGGATTTGAAACCTTAGATGCTTATAAATATATCTACATATGTGAAATAATAAATAAAAATAATGTATGAATTTGCAAATATCTAGATGCTCTATAGAAGATATCAGAATGTAAATGTCCATTAGCAGATCCATATGTAACTATAATAGAGCGTGTTTTCCTTTTTTTCTCTTTTTCTTTGGTGCAAGTGTTAAGTTATCAAGGTAGCAGTATGATGTCTCCATGTCAACGACCACTCCTTGAACGGTGCAATCAGGCATAGCTATGCTGATTTCATGCAAAACATATTGATTCTCACCAGCTGAAGGCAATTTATAATTTGCTTTTCTAATGTGAACATTCTGTAAGATACAGAGATCTTTCTGGATACTAGCAAGTATTCACTTATTTAAATAGAGATTAAAAATTCTAGGAAAAAATGGAGCTTACAGTACTGGAGAAAAGCAGATCCATAGTGCAAGTAAAAAAACTTCTTTCTGTTTGCAGTGCTCTAGCTTTGGGCAAGGATTTCTAGACAAGCCTCTTCATCTAATTCCATTGAACTCCTATGAATGTCCTGGCCTTATTTTCTGTTACTCTCAAACACGTATTCATATTTATTTGTTTATCTCGGGGGGAACGGGAGAGTATATGGCTTACATTTATTCAGTAAGTTTTCAAGAAAGGACTCAAGTGGGAAATAGCTGATCCAAAAATTCTGAATCAAAGTAATTTGTTTCTTTGGTATCTTCAGGCTTGTTACTTCATGCTCATGTTTGGTTATGAAAAAAAAAAGTTTCTAAAACGTCTAAAACTACAGGATAGAAAGAGTATGGTGGAGAAAGATGGTCCTTCTTCTTGACACTGTCATTGATGTTCTTGTGGTAATACAGAATCCCTTGATGAAGAGTTTGACAGGTCTGTTTTGAAGTTGTACAATAAATCAATCTCTCTCTGGAAAAATTTGAAAGGGTGTAAGCAAGGATGCTGTACACAAATACCTGGGGGATGGTTACTAACCTCTTCTGTCCAGTTATCAGTCACTTCAGCTGGGCCAAACTGACAATGTCTGGAAGCCACTTGGTTAATGAGACAGCATTAATGCTTTCCAGCATTATGTCATACCTTCCAGTCATTAACACCTATATCAGATTCCCAGCTACCAATTCTTATCTTTAGAAAGATATGCTTAGAGACTTCTACAGAGACCACTGCAAAAGTAGAAATTACAAATGGATGGCTTGAAAGCTTGGAATGAAGAGGAACAATAAGTCACTGTTACTTGCCACACTTGTTTGTAATTGAACCAGGAATTACAATACCATTACAATATTATTGTAATATAATTATAATAATATAGCAAGTTGGAAGGGGTGAGCAGATATTACGTGTCAGATGGACCTGTTGGAGTGAGTCCAGAGGGGGGCCACAAAGATAATCAGAGGCCTGGAGCACCTCTCCTATGAGGACAGGCTGAGAGAGCTGGGGCTGTTCAGCCTGGAGAAGAGAAGGCTCTGGGAAGACCTTACAGGAACCTTCCAGTACCCAAAGGAGGCCTACAAGACAGCTTTTGACAAGGGCATGTAGTGATAGGACAAGGGGTAATGGCTTTAAAATGGAAGAGGCTAGATTTAGATATAGACATAAGGAAGAAATTCTTTACTGTGAGGATGGTGAGGCACTGGAGCAGGTTACCCAGAGAAGTTGTGGATGTCCCATCCCTGGAAATGTTCAAGACCAGGTTGAATGGGGCTTTGAGCGAGATGGTCTAGTGGAAGGTGTCCCTGTCCAGGGCAGAGGGGTTGGAACCAGATGATCTTGAAGGTTGTGGGATATTTGGAAAGCAATGGACACGTAGTGAACAATCCAGACACAATGGGACTGTTTCAGAGGCCTCTGCAGGCAGTAGGCCCTCGATGTAATAGATGGGAATATGAGCAAGTGTATCAATGTACGCGAATGTAGCGAAGTGAGCTATGCGGATGGGAATATGGGCGAATGTATCGAAGTGAACAGGACCTGAGCACAATGGACAAAGCGAGTATACATGCTGAGAAACAACGGTACAACAGACAAAGTAAGAAATACGTGACTATATCCAGTATACATCTTTAACCAATCAAATTATGACTTTAGGAGTACGGACAGCACATACTAACCAATCAATGAATGACTTGCTATGTCTATATAATCTGAGCTATCTAGGCAATAAAGTGACATCTGCTTGATCACATTGATCGTGTGCGGTGTCCATGACTTCCGCGTCGACAGAAGGTCTCTTCCAATCCAAACCATTCTGTGATTCTATGATTCTATGTTAGGTGTAAGGGGTAATTTTGTGCATATTAGACCTGTTTTGGAAGGATGAGTATTGTTTTTACAGGAGGCCTTGTGTGGATGGGGACACTTGAAAGGGGGCTAGCAATATGAGAATTGATATATGAAACAGTGGATTTATGGGCCCTGAGATAAGATAAGCAATATTAAACACCTCACATTTTGCAGTTCAGATAAATAGAGCTATTTTTGTGTTATCTGTTTCAGATAAGCAGGTCTCTGAGAAATGTATTGTTGCAGTCATCTGTACTGATAGCTTGCAGCTATGGCTATCCATTTGGCACTGAGCCACGCAATGCAGCCTGTGGATCTAAAGGACACGGAAAACTGAGTCGCAGTAGTAAAATCTTTCCCACTTTGTCATGGAGTGGGTCAATGTTTCATTTAGCACTGCGCTCTGGTCAAAACGTCCGTCTGTCTTTAAGCTGGTGGCTTCACTTAGCTCTCTCATGGTAATATATTTGGTTTTAAACACTTTTTTTTCCTGAGGTTGACTGTAGATTAATTTAATGGTTTCTTACTTTTACAAATTTTTTTTTAAAACATCTCATCTTTAAAGGTAATGATTTTTGCTTGAACTCTTAGTTTAACAAAAAGTTTGTAAGGGAATTTCCTTTTTTAGTTGTAAAAATCATAGAAAGGTAGGATCCTTACGGCTATCACTAAATTTTAGCTTTTTTTTTTATCTGGCGAATCATATTCTGCAAGCCAGTCTCTGCTCTGTCCTCTCGAAAATGTACATTTTGTTCCTGCACACCCTCTTATGCGTGCAAAAAGTGGAAAATCTGTATTCCAAATAGAAGGTGTTCCTTCGATCGATCTTCATGTCCTGAGCAGCCTAGAAAGACACAATATAAGGTAAAAAAGCAAACACCTGTGCTTGAGATCAAATGTTTGGGGAGTATCTGTGCTTCATTTACAGGTACCACAAGTACCTGTATGTCTAGTTAAAATAAAAGGCTAATACTTTTATTTCACTAATAAAAGTGAAAGCTAGCCTTATGGCAAGAGCTCAATAGTAACTCACTTCTGCCCAACTTGCAACCCATTGATACGAGTGAAAAGACTCTCACTGACTTAATTAGGAAGCCATTATTTAATTGTGGCATCCTAGAAGGAAAGCAAACAAACAAAAACCAAGTAAGGCAAGGTGTTAAAAGTATTCTTTAAGAAATTGTAAAAATTCTATCAGCTAGGTGACATCCATGAAGATAACTTCTATTTATTGCTTTGTTAATTTAGACTGTTTATTTCTTAGTTATTTGTAGCAACTATAGTCTTCAGCAATTTCTTCCAATAAAAGTTCAGCCAGGGATCTCCAAAATAAGTTCTGATTTGCTGTTGTGTTTGCATTGACTAGCTTCGAGTTTTATTGTACATTATTCAAAATGCAAATTTGGTTGAAAGAGTGGTTATAAGCCTTGCCTTGTGTAACATATATACCATCAGCTTCCTTTCCAGTGGATGAGGTAGCAAGGAAGGCTGCAGGCTGTGAGTAGGACTGATCAAACTGCCTACTCATCTTCCCTTTTGAAAGCAGTTTCTTATTTATTGTAATGAATGTGGATATGAAGAAGCTATATGTGCAGCATGTTGAGCATGCTGATGAAAGATGTTCAAATGGTCAGAATGATAAATAATGCTTATGTTTGCAACAAAGATGTGCATTTCTTAATTACAGCCTAAACATTACAGCATTTATGTGGGAATGAATACACCAAAAAAGAGATTCCTGTAAAGCTCTGGAGGTTCAGATCTTTAAAGTCATATCATTACTATATCTCCATTTCCTCAAATGCAGAATAAGGAGTATCTGAAACCAAAACCTGAAAACCATCTAAAAGGACTATGAATTGCTGTTAATATTGCTGTCTACTCAGAGGAAACCAGTCTAGTCTGACTGTTCAGTGATGTGTTTCCATTCATACTGACCTATTTATATAGGAAGGAGAAATACATTTTATTTTCATTTAGTTTTGGAAAAACAGAATAGGTAAGGAAGCACAAACTGCATCTATTTGTAAAAAAGGGGGGAAAGATGATGTTATATGTTTTAATTAGCAAATTTTTAAACAAAGACTTGTGTTTAAAGGAACTGAAGTAAATGAAACTGCAATTGTCTGGAGGAGGCCATTTTTATGTCAATAAACTATTTCTACATATGATACACAGAACAAATAGAGTTTGATACACAAAGAGAATAAAAAATCAGTAAGGATTAAGTTACCAAAGTAATCTTTTTACTGGAGGGTTGGGTATGTCCTTCCCTGTTAGAGCTTCAAAGCAGTTCTCCAGACTGGTAATGCTCATGCAACTTTGTTCTTGAGTTTGCTACACATCCTTTTTACCAGGTTTCTCCTCTCTTTTGAAGTTTCTGTCTTCCTTTTTACTTTTGATTTTGCAGCCTTTAGCAGAAAAGGTACCCCAGACTTGATCGAAAAGCAGTATCGTAGCTTGACATATATGTTAACATCGGTTTTAATATTGTTAAATCACAGATAGCTCTGTAAACTGACAGAAATCCTGGAAATTATCCTGATTTCTCTGTCCTCTGCCCTACCATTCCTTGAACTGTGCCTTGTGAAACATGTTAATTTCAGCTTTCCTGTGCTAGCTTGCCAAATTGTGTAATCTAACTTAGAAATGTTAAACATAACCAAAGGTTTATGTTAAGGTTTCAGTCCTGCAACATTACGTTGTCCTCTAGTCACTTGGACAGAATATTCAATGTACAAAACAAAGTGATATGTGCACTAAGAACCTACAGAAAATAATGGGCTAATGTTCCTCAAGAAAAGTGAACCTGTCCCTGCCTTTCTTGAAATCATTTGAAGTTTTGCAATTATTTAGCGAAACAACAGATTAAGGCTGTGTATGAATCACTTGGAACAGACTATAAGACGCTGTAATGGTGCAGTATTGATAACTGGTAATCTCCCTCCCCCATCACATTCTGATTATTTGTATCTCTGGTTTTGATTTTTTGCTTCATTTTTAATGTAGCAAGAGCATCACATTTCAGTCAATTATGACAGTATATATTTTATTTCCATTATAATGGGTTCTCATATCTTTCCAATGCACAGTAGCTATATGATATCTCTTAATGGCTTGAGGTCATAGATATACAATACCAAGACAGACAGGCAGGAGTTCACGTCGAAAATCTGAATTACATATATCCACGTGAAATAGTCAAGAAAAGGGAGATCTTATTTCTAAGCTGCATAAGAACTGTCCTCTACCTGCTCTTTGTTCTCTTAAGACTTTTGTGTGTTGCTTAATGCAGAGGTGGTGGAAAAACAGGAAGAGATAAAATAATTTAAGTCACAAGTCACCATGTCATTCAAACTTTAGTATTCTGCAAATGTCAAAATGAGTTTGGCTCTTGTTTTACATATGAGGTCATGTTTAATGTTCAGTGAAATTAATAAGAGCCTTCCTATCAGGTTCAACAGGCATTGGATCAGTTTATTAAACATTTGACGCATGACATTCGAAATGGCATATATGTGATTGTGTGCTAAAATAATCATGACAATTATGATGCCTCCTGACAGAAACACCAGGAAAAACAAACATACACACAAACAAACATACTTTTCTACTGCATATGTGATTTTCAGTACTCCAAATTATATTTATTCAATCAAATCCTTGTCAGTATGAAAGCCTTGCAGGTTGTGGTTTTGGAGATAGTACACTCAGGGAATTGCTATACTTCAAAGGCAGAGTATTTTCCTGTATTCAGGTAAAACATGTAGTATATATACACCATGCATACTACGATATTGTCTTAGACAACAAGAATATCTCAAAATATTAAATAAGTAATCTTTACAGGAGATGAAACTTTCCCATTTTATTACTGGAATTTTGAGTTACACTCAGTGACATTCTGTTTATATTGGCACGTGTCTTATGGAGGGCTCAAGGTCTTGCAAGGAGAAAAAAGTTTTCAATCCTAAGTTATCAGCACTAGAAATATATATTTATTCCTCTGGTATTTAAAAACATCACAGATTTTCTTTTGCAGTGACATACTGTAATGATGTCAAGATCTTAAAAAAAGACCATGGCATTAACAAGACAGAAGGCTGCTTTAATGGAGGAGCCCTTGATAAAATGTCATTCTCACATAGGAAGTAATTGTTCTATTATGAGGCACTAATGCCTCAGGTGTTTGCTCACGTGGGCATGACTATAAAAAAAACCTGAAATACTACAAATTGTTTATCACTACTCTGTGAAACATGAGAAGTGACTAGCTTATTAATTGTTGTAATTCACTAACTGCAGTCAAGAATCACGACAGGCTTTTAGATTTAAAAATATTTTGAGTGAATCTCAACTTAAGATATTAAAATCTTTTAAATTGAACAATTGTTTAGGAAAAAAGGGCACAGATATCCTGCTCACTTTGATGGACAAAGAATCTTTACAAATAATTATTTTTCCAGCAGTGTCTAAAGGATTTTACTTTGAGAAGCAGCCCAGAGTTGAAGAAAGCTGTTAAATGAAGGTCAGTCGGGAATAGTTGTGATGATTCTCAGTTTGATCTCAACTGAGATTCTCGGAGGCAGGGAATGTGTTTAGAAATAGAGGGGGATGAAACATGAAAAGGTGATTTAGAAGCAGGTTTGATCTGAGGTAGGCATACATGGGAAGGATTAATTTGAGGGAGGGGAGAGACTTGATTAAGTTTTATTTTCAAATTCCCAGTATTTTCTTCATTTGCTGCCAGCTTGAAATACTACATGGAAGGGCTGCTTTTCCACAGGGAAAGTAATCATTCCCCACCAGAAGCTGACCAAGCATCACCTCTGTAATAGCTGAGTTGTTTTCCTCTTGCACTAAGCAAGGATGGCAGACTCGCACGCCTGCAACACGCCCAGCACCACCACACACAGGAACTGTAAAAACAAGGTGCTTGTGCAGTAGCCCTCAGTAGAGAAAGGATCCCCAGCAGCTAAAAAGTATTTGCGCTGACACTGCTAAAAAACTAATCCTATCACTGTATTTTGTCAGTTCCTGACCTAGTTTCAAATCTAAAACAAATGCCTGGTTTAGGCTGGTAGGCAGGGAAAGGAAGTTATTCAAGTGTTTTAGAACCTGAAAAAAAGAACAGATCAAGTTCAATTTAAAAAATCATCTGGGATTTGAGGGAAAAATATTTTAATTTTATTTAAACTCTATTTGCCTTAGATAAGATGAAAATTCATTCCTGTTCCACTGCAGGTAAGTGGGATGTTCTTCTCCATTCTCATTTATCTCAAGTACTAGAAAGGATCACCAAGAGGTAAATATGTCTATTGAAAGAAAAAGAGCACTGAAAAATTACATAGGGAAACGTACAATGTCGTCAAAAAGTAATATGCACATGTTGCTTCTGTGCAGTTCCATTGATGAAGAATATCACCATTCATTTGTGAAGAATCACAAATTCTTCATTCTTCCTTATTTGAAGAATTTGTTATATTACCAAGCCATTTCACAACATTTATGGCACATTTCTAACTTGATCTGTTTGGAGTGCTACTAAGCTTAGTTTTAATGATTAATTTTTGGGGTCATAATGCATATTTAAGAACACTTACAACATCCCAGTAGTGTATTTTACTCCAAATCATAGATGTGTACATTTGCCCGACCTTTCGCTTTAGCACAATTTCTTGGGGGGAGTTTCTTCAGTAGGTGAAAAATGGTGTCCCTAAGCACAAAATAACACGGAAAACAAAACACAGTGTGACCACTGATATCTTCAGTAATTTGAAATAAGAAGTACCGATCTGTCATCAGCTTTTTAGCATCCTGGATTCAACAACACATGCTAGTTTTGTTATCCCCGCACAAAGCTGCCAGTGCAAACTAGCTATTTTAACTGGACTGAGAGATCCTGCATTTTGCTAAGTTAGTTTTTCACTTTGTCCTATGCTTTAAAATGCTCCTTGCTTTTGCCCATTCTAGCTTTCTCTTATTTGTATACCCGAGTATATGCCTGTGCAATCGTATCTCCACAAATAGACACAATTTCTTGCATCTTTGAATTTCCCATGCAAACACTCTTCTGTGTCTCTCACCTGCTTCATTCATTTTTGCAGGTGTATGTACAGTGTCCTCTAGCCCTCCTCCACCCCAGACGGGATAATAAGGTTCAGTGGATAGCTATTCAGAAATCACAGATTTGAAAAGAATGGTCCATTTTTGCAGTTATCATCTCAAAAATGGTTCTTTGCGCAAGAAAGGACTCCTTTCAGAGTGATCAGTCGGCGATGCCTTCTGTTGTCAAAAGCTATATCTGTACTGGTCAGTGGAACACAGGCCAAGAGCAATCTAAAGCATGGTGTGGTGTGTAATCTACACTGTGTGCGTCCACATACCTTACCCCAGAGTCTGACAGGCATAACAGTCTACCTACAGCACAGTACACTGCTGCAGACAACTCTGGGACCTTCCCACAAAGAAATCACTCTCTTACATGCTGCACATTTGCCATGATACAGCACTAAAAAGCAATTTAAGGTATACAGTGTCCTTTCAGCCCAAGGAATTGCACCTATATGTGTGCCCACCATATTCAGAAGTGGTGATAACTAGGGGGTACATTACTTATATATTGTAAGTTTTTGTCTGTGCAGTCCTGGGTTTAGCTTAGGTGTGATGCTGAGCTGAAAGGACAGTGCGCGTTTAATCCTAACTGAGACACACAGGGAGCACAGTGGTCTCCTGAGCTGTGAAGGTGTGGAGGCTGCCATCCAGTCTTCCCTGGGGTGGCTGGAAGTGGAGCTCAGCTTTGGTTTCAGTCCTGCTGGGGAAGAATAAGAAACGATAATCACTTTAGAAGAGGCTGTTCTTCACAGTGTGATTTGGAGTTGACTATTTATCCTTTAGAGTGCCGTGAATAAATAACTTTTTGTTACAATGAATAGAAAAGAAAGGAAGTAAAAATTACTTTATCTCTGAAAAATTGTAATGTAGCCTATCTATAACATTTCTCTATTTTAACTATATCAGAAGCCTGAAGCTTCACCATTATTGTTACTAAGATTATTCTGCCATTTAGTGTTAAGTATCTTAAATTAATAAAATTTAATTAATCGTAATTCCTAAATGAATTAGCAGATTTCTGGTTCATTCTGTACAAATTCACTTCCTAATGAGTCTGTGTGGTAATTTTGGGATGGATACATTGCGATCTCCGTGCATATCAAAAGATAGAGCCCCTTTTAACTGCAGTGCGAAGAACAGTTAATTGTAGAGCTACTCACAACCTTCCTGTACTCTGTGTGTATTTATATATAGAGAGAATATAAATGCATGAATCTATGCTTAGTGTTATTTTTTACTGTTATTGTTTGAAGATAGCTTCCAATATACCTGGTTTACAAATAAGCAACTACGTATTTTCTGGGTTTGCCAGATGCTTGCCCTTAACTTTGCAAGATACGTATTTCCCTTAAATTTCCCTGTAAATTCATATGTATCTGGATAAAAGCTGTTTTCTAACTGTATATGCATTGTCCATATGGCTAAAAAGCTGTTAAATGTCTGGAAGATGATCCAGAGCAGCAGTGCAGTTAAGCTTTATGTTCAGTGAAGTGTCATTATTTTTTCAGGATAGTAAAAATCGAGGAATATTAAATGGAAACAGATAGAAAGGTGTTATTACAACAGCCACTTAATTAATCAGTTTGATTTCCTTTTTGATCTTTTTAATTAGCCAATAATCTGTCTTTAAAGTTATGTTATTGGGCAAGTACATCATGGAAAATCAGTTATTTGAAAGGATTTTAACAAACTCTCAGCCATTTTTACAAATGTAAATGTACTGTAACCCTTCGCCAACTGGCTAAGTAGCCATCTGCTGTATAGATGATCGCTCTGATTATGTGCAAAGACAGCAGGTCTCTACTGCAAGACTTTATTTTATTTATAAGGCTATATACATTGGCTTCCATTCTAATTAGATTTTGCACAGCTATAGCAATGTAGGAGGCACTTTAATAAATGCTCAACAATATCTATGCCTCTGCCAAGTCGCCTTAATATAATGAGATGTCCTTTACGGAAATATTCCAGAAGGGATTGTAAAAGGATTGTTTACCACTCAATTTTATAAGGAGTTAACCAGGATTTTGTAACAGCAGAGGTTTGTAGATGAAAATCATATGCTGAATTTTGACTTGCATTGCACTATAAAACATAAATAAAAGTATTAAACTGTGGAGATACATAGCTTTACATATTAATCATCCTTGGGCAGAACTTCTTTTCTCAGGTAATATAATCTCAGATTAATTGCAAGTACAGGAAATGTTTAGGACCCTAAAAAATATTTTTAAATGTGGAACCAATAGCTGGATGACTATTTCGATTCTTTTACTGCTCTGAAAATATGTGATTCAACCCTCCAGAAATCACTGCTGCCAGAGATCCTTGCAAGGAGAGCCATTGTGATGACTATACAGTGAAATTGTAATGATTGTTCTGTGTCAAAGCCAATAAACCTAGACTTCATGTTTCTATTTAGCTGGCTTTCATGCTAGAAATCCTGATTTTTAATGAGGACAATTTATCCATTAACTGAAGTAATTATACAGTTTCGAGACCCTCTATCAAAAAGATTAGTTGTTAAAGAGACAATGTCAAGTAGCTGAGGACCTCCCTGTCAGCTTTTTTAGATAGAAATTTTTCCAGGATATTTGTTATTCTGCTGAAACCATGTTTATTGTTTTTCTAAATGTCATTGAAAATTGCAGTGGGGTCAGTGTTGTGCTTCTGAGTGAGAGGAAGAAAATGCAGTTGCACATAAAAACGAGTAACTGACCAAACAGAGTGCAACATGCAAAGCAAACAGTGTGCAGCAGTTACTGCATTTTTATATACTATTTTTTTTAGTAAGTAAAGGTGAAAATTGCTGAAGAAAGGGACTGCCACTTCCACACTGAGGTTCACGTGAATTAATGCTTTATAACAGCTCACCACAAAGACATTATTAATGATAATAAAATCCATTCACATAATTAAAGGTGATATTTTCCCTTTAAGTCCAGAAATAAACAAACAAACAAGGTCAAATGAATATATATGTAAGCGTAGCAATGAGAGGCACGTAATAAACGTGATAATCAAATATCTAATGTGAATAGTACTATTTAAGTTGACCATGTCTAGATATTAGGTAATAGCCCTAATTTGCATTAAAATAGATTTTAAAACTGTGTTACAGAACTACTACATGATAATTTCATGTAAATTGTCAAGCAGGGAATAAAAAGGTTTAGGAGGTTTACTACTTATTAAGAACTAGCTAAATGGCAGCATCCTCAGCTTGCTGAGAGGGAAGCAGCACCACAAACGTGATACAGTATGATAGAATGTAATCATAGCCGAGACAAAATGTAAGCCTCTTAAAGTAATAAATACCTGATTGGTTTAACATTACTGCCAAAAATAAAGGCAGCATGGGCTTCTGGGTAATCTGGATGTGCAAGCAATGGAAAAAGGAATTAGTATAATGGCTCAACTGTTCAAAGAGGTGCCAGTTTATTAAATTTTAAAAACCATTATATTGATTCAAATAATTTTTCCATGCACATTTCATTGTCTTGCCTTTCAAAATGATCATTTTGTGGTAATCATCCCAATCTAATTACTTCTTTGTGTAATTATGCCTTTTCCACTGTCAGAGTTTGCCAGTCTCTCTCTTGAACAATACATCATGTTGGAGAAATACAGGAGAGGGGAGCATGCTGACCTCTTCCATGCAGTGGCAGATTCAGTGGCGTGATAGTAGCCTGTACTTTGCAGTCCACAGCCTTAAACACACACAGCCTGTTCAAACACAATCACTTTATTTTATAGCTCTATTAGTTTCAGGCAGCTTGAGTCTGGGGAAGGAAAGAGCAAGGGAAGAATATCAGTCCTTTATGCTCAAACAGCTTTCCAGGAGAGAAATATTTCCCTGGAGACATTTTTCTTTACATTGTTTAGTTTAATTGTTTCTGTAAGACACCAGCAGGCAGATTCAATGTACATAGAACATCTCTGTCTTCTCTTGTTCCCCACCCCCACCATCTATGTCCTCAGTCTCTAACTCAGATATCTCTTCAGCTGTCCTATAAATACTACCATACATTGCAATCAGGCAATTGAAAGTTACATCTGATATTTAACTGCTTTCTGGAAACAGGCAGAAAATTAATAGGTTAAGTGAGTCAGTATGCTTCAGAGAACAAAAGGGAAAATGTTCTGATGAGCATTTTTCAAACTCCAGAAGCTGAGTGCAATTGGTTATATTATTGAAGCTGAATAGGAGGCTTTTTTTAATTGCATCA
The DNA here is from genome assembly GCA_011801015.1 of Ardeotis arabs. Lineage (NCBI taxonomy): Eukaryota > Metazoa > Chordata > Aves > Otidiformes > Otididae > Ardeotis > Ardeotis arabs. The sequence continues at coordinate 38,588 of JAAGAY010145708.1, forward strand.
GTGCTATTAAGTGCTTATGATTCTTTTTTTTCTATTTAGTGTTTTATCTTTAAACTTAGCATAATTATTTCCACCTCTGACATGAAACTCAAACTCCTTGGAGGGATAGATTCAAATGTGGGCAGCATGGTCTCATCTTTCAGAGACAGGAACTATTACAGTAAACAGATTTCATATGTGAATCTTTAGGCTGACACTGTAAAATCAGAGATTTTGTGTGAACATTAGAAATCCTTGTGAGTATTTCATAAGGAGCAAGAACCATTGTGCTGCAGGCCTCGTTTTTGGAAGTGTTCAGAACAGAATTGTAGCTGAAGTCAGTGGGAGCTGTAAGTGTTCAGACCTGAAACCATCCCTGGGGTTTTATTCTTGGGAATTAACAGGAAAACTGAGAAAAAATAAAGATCCTAATATAATAGAAAGACAGCAGGTTTTGTTGGTTTTTTTTCAGAATATAACTTGTTAATAATTTCAGCAATATCTTATTATCAAAGAAAACACAACACGTGAATGAAATGGTCCAAATCCTTCACCTTCCTGGGAAAATGTTACTGCAAGTGACAGTAGATATTAAATGTTTAAATGGCAGTTCCTGTCTCTGCATTACAACTTCAATGTGCCATTGTGCTTATGTTTTCAGTTTGCCCATTAATTATATCTTGTAATACTCATTATACATTATTGTACATGTATGGGGTTTTGTCGTGGTTTAACCCCAGCAAAGCACCACACAGCTTTATATGCTGAGCATGATGTCATATGGTAAGGAATATCCCTTTGGTCAGTTGGGGTCAGCTGTCCTGGCAGTGTCCCCTCCCAACTTCTCGCGTATCCCCGGCCTCCTCACTGGTGGGTGGGGTGAGAAGCAGAAAAGGCCTTGACTCTGTGTAAGCACTGCTCAGCTGTAACTAAAACATCCCTGTGTTATCAACACTGCCTCCAGCACAAATCCAAAACACAGCCCCACACCAGTCACCACAAAGAAAATCAACTCTACCCCAGCCAAAACCAGCATTTGTTTGCATACATGTGTTTAATTCAATGTGTTCTGTTAGTTTATAAAACCTGTCCACATTAGCAGTCTCTACAGGGAAGTTAGGAATGTACAAACAGAGATCTAGCTGAAAACCACTGAAGAATTTGGCCCTTGATTATCAAACCAGTCTTTGTAAATGACTGTCTGAGACATGAAGGAAAGACTCAAGAGGCTCTGAGGAATGACAGTAAAATTCCCCAGTGAAATTATTTGCTGAATAGCTGAAATGATGCAGGTTCTAAAGGGTTGGAAAGCTGTGAACTGTCTCCAATAAAATACTTTCAGTGAGAACTCCAGTCACTTTTTTTTTACCCTTTTAAGGTACCGTATTTTTGCCCAAGGACAGTTGGTTTGTATCAAAAACTATTGAAGATTTATGGGGCTACAACATTAGTGCAAGATAGCATCAAAATATTTTTTATATACTGGCGATTATGAGATACTTGTTAGAAACAAGTACTGTAAGCTTGAAGCTTTAAAGTACTATGCTGACTGAATATTTCCCCTTAGGATAGAAAATGTCCCCTGAGTGTTATGTGGTAAGCGGATATCTCAGAGCAGGCCTTAGAATTTCAGTTGTAACACATGTTGTTTGAGTTTTAAAGCCACATTGAACCAGTCCACCAAGGAACGGGCAATCTACCATGACTCAGATGGGCATGAATGTTGGTATTTTCTATCTTCATGTTCTTTGATTCTATGCTTAGGCTTATAAAAAGAAAAAGAAAAAATATATCAATTTCTTTTGGGAGTGTCCCAACTAGAACATGAATATTACATGACAATGTTTAGCTAAATTGAAATTCCTGATGTATGGCAGTGTCCAAAACTAGAAAATAGCCTTCTATCCGTTCTGGTGATTTCAAAGCCATTTTGGAGATCACTGGTTATTTCTCTTGATTTATGACATATGTGCTACTGAATTCTGTCCTTTTGACTTTGTATAGCAGAAAATCCCATACATTGCATGAAAATCAATATGAATTCCAAACATAAATACATTTTTCTCTTCTCTTTTTAACTTGCCTGGCAGTGATTGATGGGCTAAGTCTGTGGGCAGATTTTTATCTTAAGAGAAACTTTAATTCACTTAGAATCTAAACATTGTTTCTGAGGGCTCTTAGCTACCAAATGCACTTCTTGTGAGACATGCCGTCCTTGATGTACATACAGTCCTTGGCAAACATCCTGGATAGATTCCGGGAAGATGTGATTTCACTTTGCAAAGTCAAATATGCATATAAAGAGTATTAATAGCTAGGCATTTGGAAACATTCTGAAAAATGTGTTGATTTAAGCTTATTCTCAGTTCTGAGGTGTTGTTGAAAAAGTCTATTTGGACCCATGAATGGATTATATAAAAAAGAAAAACTGTACCATAATAATAGAAGATGTGGCTTTTATGAGTCAATACTGAGAGAACAGGTAATGATCTCTGTCTCCAAGGTGCAGAATCACTGAGATTTGTCCAAAAGAAAAGGAACTCATTTACATATTTATCTGCAAAACAGCAAAATAACAGTATCTAACTACAGTGATCTGTGCCTTTAACTGATAGATTTGCATATTTAAATAATAAGTATTTGTGGTTTTGCTTCCTGGTCTTGGTCTTTGGTTTGACAATAAGTATATCTGAACTGAAACATTTCTGTTATAATAATGACACCTTATGGTTTCCTTGCTTTAACCTTCAGCAAAACATTTCATAGGTGATTCTCCCAGCCATGCTGAACACAGTTGCTGCTCAGTAATACATGCTTCCACTGATTAAGTAGGAAATGAATGTGAAAAAGTTGTCATAAAAACAATCTGTGAATTAGTCTCTCAGCTCCGCATTTTCTCTCAAGTTTCATGTCCTTTTTTTCCTGTTGCAAATCATTTTTCTTGCCAAACACATCAGCCATAAGCATCTTAGAACAGCTTGATAATGAAATGGGTGCCCCACTTTCTGTAAGGATAGATCTAGTTAAAAGGAAACTTAAATTTGCAGAAATTATAGGCTTGACCCTCACCTTGGTCTCACACAGATCATTAACATAGAGTTTGATTTAGTGGCATCAATAATCTTTCTACTGTCCTCTCAGTGTGGAGGGAATTAAGTTCCCAAATCAGCAATTTCTTTTGGACAGCGTACCAAGCTTTCCTCATCTATGTAACATTTTATATCGTCTCTTTAAGATCATCTATTAATGGAAAGCTGCTGGCACAGTGATGCATCAGATGTGTCAAGACTAATAGCTATTACTTTACTTTTTTTTTTAAAAGGATTTTTACATTTTGGCACAGAAGTCAGGTGACATTTGAGTGAAGATCGGATGGGTTGGAGGAAGTTCTACCTGATGTAGCAGATATAATCTACAGTTTTCTCTAATAAACTAGATCAACCACTGTGACTAAAATAAAAATATTATAAAGCTGTGGGTTTTCATTTTCCTCTTTATATAAGTATTTCATTTTGGATAATGTATAGCCTTGTGTTACCACTGCTACACAAATAAATGATAAGTCACAACTAATAAGCCTCAATTATTTAAGCTCTAGTAAAACTCATACCAAAGTACTTCCACATGACTTGTATGAAATTCTCTCAGTTGCTCATCTGTTGCTGATAAGGGAGGCACAAAATAAATCATTGCAATATGATTTGGGTAAAATTTTGTAATGCATCTAAATGGCAGAAGATCTGATTTTTAGAGCATTGAGTTATGCAGCTATGTGGTCAGGCATTGACTAGAATGTAAATGCAGATTCAACTAGGATTTGGCAGTTTATCTTCTTACAAGCATTTGAATTTCTAAATGTCTAAATACTTTTGAAAGTCTTGAATTGTAGAAGTCAAAATGTAAAGAGACTTAAAGATCTGCAGAATTATTGAGGAGTATAGATATAGAGTCTGATTGAAGAAGAATTGAGGGGGCAAGATTCATGACTGAAATATTTCAGATACATAAAGCCCCAAAAATGTTAGGGCCAGGAATTCCCCAGGTTCCTGAAGTTCTGTTCTTCTGCATGCACAGAAGATCTCAATCTTACACTGAGCATCTTAGGTCTTACCTTTTTCTTGAACTGCCTTATTTCTTTATCTGCATGATATCAAGGAACCTAAAACATAAATCCATTAGTTCTTTTGGGTTTTAGTACAGGCTTTATTTCCCCTGGTTGTCTACAGTCTTCTTTCATAGTAAAGCTGTCACAGATCCTGATTACAAGAGTATGTTTTGTTTATTTATAAGCTTTCAGAAGCTGCTCATCATTATTTTTCTCATCACCTTTTGGCATTAATGAATGCTGCTTTAGTATACTTTGGAAAGTGAGTAGAAAAATATTCTCCCAATTCTAAAGAAGAAATGAGATACTAAGAGGTGAAGGGATTTGTTCTAGTCACGCAGCGAGGTACCACATCAACAAAATTTTGAGCCAGATGTTTATATGGCCCTCACCGTTGCAGCACTTGAGCACCTAACCATCTTCAGTGCACTTGCCCCTCATAACACCCCCATGAGATATGGAAGTATTATGATACTCAATGTACAAATGAAGAATTGAATTACAGGAAAACTAATAGTTCAGTGCTAAAGGTACTTTGAGATTTAATATCTTGAAAATTTCCAGAAGCCCTATAGGAAGGAAATAGCTGGAACAGGGAATTAAACCTAAGTCTCCTGAGTCTTGAGCTAAAGCTCAAACTGCTGAACAACCTTCCTTCTCCTACTAGGAAAACTCCTGCTGTTCCATATCATACACTGTCTGGGTCATATCCTGACTGAGCTTGTTTCTTTTCTCTATCTGGCATGTTGCACAGATAGCTATACACAGGCTGTCAGTTAAAGAAATTTATTTATTTGAATCATCTGCAAAGGTTAATAGTCACATACAGAATGCCATTAACAGGTTGGTCATTCACTGTCTAGATGGTCATCAGGGTTTCCACTGCAGACATCTTTGTGACAGCTTCTTCACCTGGGTCAGGTGAGACTCCCTGAACTGTTGTCCAGCGAATTGTTTTAATCCAGCTACCCATGGTCCTACATGACCACTCTGTGGTCTATTGACTGTCTCAAGCTATGCACAGAACATATCTTATGAAAATGTATTCTGTTATAAATATATATTTTAAGCGTCTCAAAAAATACCCTATCCAGTAATAAATACATCTGAGCATAATACAGAGCAGGAACCAGAGTTCTCCATCAGGGAGATCCTGTCAGTCAGATGATGATAATGTCTTTGTGAGGTCAGGACTACCTTGCAAGGGTTCTTTATCTATCCATCAAGAATCTCACCTGGGCAGAAATGGGCTGGGGAGCAATTCTTACTGCTGTACTGATGACTGAGTGTGCTGAGTGTGTGCATAGGCGCAGCCCTTACATTCAGCTGCATTATTGTTATAACTAAAGCATACATTTAAATCCATGGGTTTCACCACAGGCTACACCAGCATATGGTTTTTACCTTTTTATCCTTTAAAATTATCCACTTGCATATCCCTGTTTTTGGAGGGCTTCCTGCCAGATAGCCATTTTCTCACTCAAGTCTCAGCCGGTCCTTTCTGAGAAGCACTGTTTCTGCAGAGCCCAACTTTTCAGCGGCACCTGGGAGAGCTGCAGCACCTGTTCTTTTGGCAGAAGGGGTATGTGGAAAGAACAAGCAGAAAGCAAGCATTGTTTTCTACAAAGTTTTCACTCATGTTATTGTTTCCCAATGAGGCAAACGGCAAAGATTCTTGAATAACTGAGTCGCTTGCATGTGCTTTTGCATATCTTTTAGTGTATATTTCTGGAGAGAGCAATCAAGTTTTGTGCTGGCCTTTTGCAACATAACCTTTCGTTGTTCTTGGTTCTGTGTTCAGCATATTTTATTTAAAAATAAAAAATGCTGAATTGAACTCATTATGCCTCAGACCTCAGAAACTGCTCTGTTTTCCTGACCAGAAACCAAGTAAGAACTTCAGAACTGGGCCTAATGGTTCTGTAATTGTAATGTCATATTATCAGTGTGTTCTTTAAAATGTCAGCGTGAGGAGAAAAAGGCTACGGGATATTATTTTCTCATTATTGTGGTGCTCCTTTGAATACTGTAAAAAACATCAAACATATATTAGAAACAAAAGCGGACCGAGTAAATGAGATCATGCTGAGGTCTTTGTTGCTCTAGCTAGATTGTTTTTGATGTCCCAATGAGCTCGCTAACTGGCTTTATCTCTGTCTTGGGCCACAATGTAGCCTGCAGCCTTCAGCATCAACACGCCTGGCCAGACAGCCAATAATCGTGGCTGAGGTTCTGACCTTTTCAGATTTCCTCAAAACTAATAAGCTGTTAAGTGAGAACTTTTTTTCCTCTTCAGAAGACCCTTCTACAAAGCAAAATACTAGAAGTGTTATGTTTATGCAAAATTCAACTGAAGTTTCATTTCACTTTCCTTCTTAAGAAATCTTATTATGGAAAGCACCTGAGTGTGTGGAGAAGCACTTCTTTGGTCAGCTGCTTTTCACAAACCACAGGAACAGTTGCCTCACCTCTCTTCATTACAGAGTGGCCTTTTCAAACAAAATTTGTAGATTTCCAAAAGCATTTTAGGAAATTTTCAGTGTAAAAATTAGGTGTTCAGTAGTGTTATTTCCACTGAGAAGTGGAATTTAATCAGAAGAATCTGATAGAATTAATAGGTAGTCCTTTTAAGACCGACTGACGTGCAAACTGGTTAACCTATTTCCTCTGGTTGCTGCACTTCTGGTGAACAGTTGTCACTTATTTACTATGGCTTTCAAGGATATCATCTGTCAGTAATTTGGTCTCTCTGCTGGCTTTGAGGTAGGAGAACATCTGTCTTTGATTCTTAAGGATCCCGCTTTGAGCCCTGCATCCTTAAACAATTGCAAATACATTCCCAGTAATACTGAGCCCCAGGGCTCTTGCTTTACTAACTGATAAGATCCACTTCAGTGTCTTGTAAAGTATGGGTATAGACATAATAGTCTGGCCAAAGCTAACATTATTCACTGGATGTTATATGATGCCTTGAGTGCTATAGGCTTAGAGGTAATAAGAGTAAAAGCTGGTATGCCTGATTTCAACATGAGAACTGAGAAAATACATTCAAAATCTTTAAGAAAGGAGACTTGGGCAATTGCATAAGGAAACACTTCTCATGTGTTTATTTCTCAGCTAAGAACTTGTAAGTTTACAATGACTTTATGATTAAGCATGACTATCAAATGCTTTATTGAAAATCTAAAATGTCATAACTGATATCCAAGTATCCTTTTCCAACATTATTAACAATAAATGCTACAGAAGACACCAAGAAAAAAAAGGCTGTAGAGTTGCTTTTAACTGTCTGCAACTGAACCTGCTTGTGAGAATGATGCATAAGAAATACGAGATTTGCTCTGAAGCTTTTTATCATCTATGATTGTTTATGAGATGGATGAGATTTCTTAGGCTTTTCTTTAATTGACCTGAATGCTTCATTGAATAAAGCAAGCAACTGAAATACATAAAGCAATCTTCTGCCAACACCATGTATTTTCAAATATTTGCAGATTTTTGTAAAGGCTTGTCTTTTCCAAATTTCAAATTATTTCAATTTCTTTCAAAGAATTATTCCTTGATAATACAAAGATTTTTTTTCTCTGCTTCTGTTGCTTGCTGATGACATGTAGATGACCGTGGGTCCTAGATGTGTTGAAACACTGTTGTTCACCAGGGAAGACTCAGGCTTTGAATAGAATGATTCTATTGTCATCAACTTGAGTTGATGGCTGAGTTTTTGAGGAGAAGGGGAAATTGTGGAACCTTTCCTGAGTCCAAACTAGTGTCTTTGAAGGATTGTAGAGACTGGGACATTGGCTTTAGAGTAGCAGTTAAAACACAAAGCTGAAAGAAAACAAACTTGCTCTTTGTCTCTGTATTTGTCATTTGAGCTCACTTCTTGTCTCTTACTCTAATGTAAATCTCCAGCAATTAATGTCGAAGCAAAGGCTGTTTGCCAGTGTGACAGAACTGAGGTCAGGAGTTCAGCATCTATTACTAATGCAAGCACTCTAAATCCTTCTTCCTTCGTTTTGATCAGGAAGACCTATGGCAGTTTTCATCCAAAATTGCTTTTCTCCTTCCTGAAAATTATAAGTAGGGGGAACAGAAGAGAGTGAGGGGAAAAAGAGAGGGAAGGGCCTACTTCTGTGTTCTTTTTAGTGATTAAAGAGATTGTGATCAGTCAAAAGTACTAATAAAACTTTCATCGAGGATGCCCAGATAACATCCTTGTCTCTAAACTGGAGAGACATGGATTTGATGGATAGACCACTTGGTGGATAAGGAATTGGCTGGGTGGCCGCACTCAAACAGTTGCAGTCAACAGATTGATGTCCAAGTGGAGACCGGTGCCATGTGGCTTTGCTCAGGGGTCGGTATTGAGATCAGCCCTGTTTAACATCTTTGTCAGCGACATGGACAGTGGGATAGAGCGCACCCTCAGCAAGTTCACTGATGACACCAAGCTGCGTAGTGCGGTTGATATGCTGGAGGGAAGGGATGCCATCCAGAGGGACCTTGACAGACCTGAGAGGTGGGCCTGTGCAAACATCATGAAGTTCAACCAGGCCAAGTGCAAGGTCCTGTGCATGGGTCAGGGCAATCCCAGGCACAAATACAGGCTGGGCGGAGAATGGATCGAGAGCAGCCCTGAGGAGAAGGACTTGGGAGTGTTGGTTGATGAGAATCTCAACATGAGCAGACAATGTGTGCTTGCAGCCCAGAAAGCCAACCACATCCTGGGCTGCATTAGAAGAAGCATGGCCAGCAGGTTGAGGGAGGTGGTTCTCCCCCTCTATTCTGCTCTGGTGTGACCCCACCTGGAGTACTGCATCCAGCTCTGGAGCCCTCAACATAAGAAGGACATAGACTTGTTGGAGAGGGTCCAGAGGAGGGCCACAAAGATGATAAGAGGGCTGGAGCACCTTTCCTATGAGGACGGGCTAAGAGAGTTGGGGCTGTTCAGCCTGGAGAAGAGGAGGCTCCAGGGAGATCTTATAGCGGCCTTCCAGTACCTCAGGGGGGCTTATAAGAAAGTCGGGGAATAACTCTTTAGCAAGGTGCACTGTGATAGGACAAGGGATAATGGTTTTAAAATAGAAGGAGGTAGACTCAGACTGGAAGTATGGAAATTTTTTTTTACCATGAGGGTGGTGGAACACTGGAACAGGTTACCCAGAGAGGTGGTAGATGCCCCATCCCTGGCTGGATGGGGCTCTGAGCAACCTGATCTGGTTGGAGATGTCCCTGCTCCTTGCAGGTGGTTTGGACTAGATGACCTTTCAAGGTCCCTTTCAACCCAAACTATTCGATGATTCTATGCGGGCTTTTTTTTTTCCTTCTCTCTCACATTTTCAGATCCTATCTCCTAACTTGAGAACCAGAGAGGGGTACAACTGTCCATTCACAGCCATGGCGATTCTACATGATCTTTTGGATACCCAGTACCTCTGGCCATCTGTTAAATCTGTGGCTAGCTCCTCTGGGTGAAGATAATGGCACCGGGAATTGATGTGAGGGCAATCCAGAACCTTTCCATCAAGTTCCAGAATAATTTTGCAGTTACTCTTTTGTTCATCCTGGGGATATTTGCCTGTGCTTAGAGACTTCAGGTACAGGTTGAGCTCAAATCACAAATGCACCATGCATGAGCCCTTTCCACAGGGCTTCGTTTGTGGAAATAGGTATTTGATGAAAATGTTGTTCACACACATGCACGGTGCAGGATGGTTTGCAGTTGCACACAGTGTTTATCACAAATATTACAGTGTGTCTTTCTTTGTATTATGTATGTTTGCAAGGTAAGGAGCATGTCTGGTAAAACCAACTTGCCTATTCTGAATTTGTGGATTAAGAAGAATGAGTACATGTAAAAGGCATGAGTTTGTCACTGAGACAGAGGTGAAGTATAGCAATTATAAAATAGATAACTATTCTATAATATACATTTTCTGTAGTGTACCTGGGTGTATAAATATTTTATACAATGACTGTATTGCATATTTTGAATATACAGTGAGAATCTACTTGAGGATACGAGTATTAGCACTGCTGACAAATTATCCCTTTAACACGATCGAGCCGCATTGCTGTAGGAGTTGGCTGTGGGACAAAGGACAAGCTTTTGATTTAGCTAATGTTGGAAGTCATTTTATAGACAGAGTAAAGCACCATAATAGTCTAATGTATTGTTATCATTAAAGAAAGAATATAAATTATTTTGTTTAGCTCTGCCAGAGGAATTCTTTTCTTGCTGGGACAGTTAGTACAAAGGTGGACCTGAGTACTTAAAACTTTATTGCCATAAAGGCAGGCTATTGTTTTCAGTAGCTGGTTTCATAGCTCTCCTAGAATGATTAAGATTTTTCCTCTCTGATTTGTGCCTCCACTTTTGATCAGGCCTCTTATTCTAACTGGAAACTGTCTTCGCTGACTATTTGTTGAATAAACCTCAGCAATGAGGCACTCATATTTGCTGCACACTGAGAACTCAGCTGTGCTGTGTGCTAACTCCGGCTCCAGCTTAGATCCAGCTCTATGCCTATCTTCAGGCACCATAGACAGTGTATCTCCTCTATGGCCATGTTATCCAGCATTCCCAATTCTTGTGTGAAGGGGTAACGTGAATGTTATTGTCTTGAGCAAATGATGCCGTAGTCAAATGTAATGGTATTTGCAAATTATAGCTATACTTCAAAGTTTGGTGAAGTTCTGTGTTGTTTTTCTGCCCATCCGAGCAGATAATGTAATCTCTGGTATGAGAAAAAAATCATTTGCACCTCTTAAAGATTCCCCTCCCAGTATTTTTTTTTTGAAAGATGACATGATTAAAGTTTCAGTTGCTTTTTATGGTTTAATACTAAGATAAGGAGACAGCTTTTTCACTTTGCTTTTCTCCCACAATTCCTCGCACTCATCTGATCTGTCTCCGCAGTGCGAAATGCCAGTTGTTTTAACCTTGTGTAATAAGACACTTCCGATAACAGTGCCAAAGACACAAGAAATGTTTGCCTTGGAAGTGTAATTTTCTTTTTGAACAAAAATTAACACTACAGAAGACATGTTTGCTGGCTGGCTGGCAGCAATTAGTCGGAAACTCCTGAGTACTAATTCATTGGAATCAGTTTGGAGTGTGTTATCTGATTTATTTTTAATTGAGTGATCAGACTTAATTTCTTTGCACAGATAAAGTTAGTAACGTTTCATGTTAATTTTCTTTGGTTTGAAGAGGAACATTTTTAGCATTTGTGTGGTTTTTTGTGGTTGGTTTGTTGTTGTTGGGGTTTTTTTTTTCTGATTAATTACACCGTTGAGGTTCAGGCAGTGCTGGGGCTAGGAGGGAAAAAAGCCTCTTTTCCTATTTGCAGCCTTCCAGTCCAGGCAGCTGTGCCCTGAGTCTAGTTCTGTTCCCTTGCCAGTTGCTGCTAACGTGAACAGGAGGAATCACTTTTTGCCTCCTTTGGCTCTGTCTTTATCAGCACTGATGCTCTGAGGGCAGTAGTAAAGAAGCACTATCTTAATGACATCAGGAATGGCCTTAATGGACTGGGAGTAACTTGCTCTTTGTGATGAGCTTTGGAGTACCGGTAGGGGATCTCATGCACGAAGCAGAGCACAAGCCAGGGAACCAGTGGCTACCTAGATGAGGGAGCAAGGGGAAGGGGGAGTGAAAGGACTCAAGAGACCCTTAGGGAAAACAGCTTTCTTGAATGAAACAAAATGAGTTAATTTTCTTGAAACTTCAGGCTCTTTTGCAGGGACTATGTGTGCAAGCTTGAGAATGAAGACAGATGTTACAGGAGACCTTGATTGATTCCACTAGTACCAGTTGCTTCTGCAAGTGTCATTTTGGTTTTTATAGTGGAAGAAAGAGATTTTTTTTTATCCTTTCGCCTGATAATTGCTTTGCTTGCGTTCTCAAGTTCCTTTATGGCATCTTTTACCCACTACACATACAGGAATTATTAGTTTTTCTAGCTAAACCTCTTCTAACCGTGTAGATCCTGTGCTGATAACTGAAGGTGATTTCCTTAGGCCAGAATAATATTCAGTCTAGTAATAGATGCAGCCCTCCCTGAGTTGATATGTCCACCTATTACTTATAATTGAAGAGCTTTGGGTTGTCATCACTTCAGTTATCCCCCAGCTTACAAACAGGCATAGGCCTAATTATTTTGCATCTGGCATGTGATTATTAGAACTCCTGACATGATGACAAGATTTAATTTTTTTTTTTTTAAAAAGTAACATCTAAGCCATTTGCTTTATTCTTTTCCTATGTGAGCTACTCTAGAGATATTGTGCTGTCAGAAAGCAGAAAAGAGATCAAGGGGACGAAGAACAGCATTTCAGAATCAGTAGTTTCCCTTTTTTTAAAAAGTAAATAATTACAGACAAATAAAAATGTGTTTTTCACTATAAAGTTGGGTTGCTTAGGTATTTTAAAGTGTAGACATTTATTGGTTTGTTGCCAGTTATGTTCCTGGTATGGCAGAAATTGAAGATAAGCTTCAAGTTGGCTTGTATGAAACAAATTAGTGCTGTCATCTTTGTTCTTAATGCTGAATTGCTTTTAATCAAGAGCCACGATCTTGACAAGTGCTCTTGTTCATCAGAACATCTGAGAGAGCCGCTGTCAATTGCAAATTGATTATGAACTATGTTCTCCCTCTTGGAAGAAGCCTCTTGGCCACAAGTGGTGAGACAAATGAGTCGGTCATTGCAAGGGGATGGCTGCATAAGCTCTTGCTGTCTGTGGACGAGGAAAAGACATACATCTTTAAAGATCCAAGTGTGGCACCTGGCCTAGTCATTCCAACCACTTGATATTAAGAACTCATGTGTGATTTTGGAAATCAAATATCTTTACCAGTGCTACCACTCCAGTGAAAGTGTTTCAAGAGCAGTCCTGAGGAGAAGGACTTGGGAGTGCTGGTGGACAAGAAGCTCAACATGAGCTAACAATGTGCGCTTGCAGTCCAGAAAGCCCCCCAGATCCTGGGCTGCATCAAAAGAAGTGTGGCCAGCAGGTCAAGGGGGGTGATTCTGCCCCTCTACTCTGCTCTGGTGAGACCCCATCTCAAGTACTGCATCCAGCTCTGGAGCCCCCAGCACAAGAAGGACATGGACCAGTTGGAGCGAGTCCAGAGAAGGGCCATGAAGATGATCAGAGGGCTGGAGCCCCTCTCCTATGAGGACAAGAACAAGAGAGCTGTGGCTGTTCAGCCTGGAGGACAGAAGGCTCCAGGGAGACCTTATAGTGTTCTTCTGGTATGTAAATGGGCCTTCCAAGAAAGATGGGGAGAGGCTGTTCAGTAGGGCCTGTTGTGATAGGACGAGGGGCAATGGTTTTAAAATAGAAGGAGATGGATTCATACTAGATATAAGGAAGCAATTTTTTACAATGAGGGTTGTGGAACACTGGAACAGGTTGCCCAGAGAGGTGGTTGATGCCCCATCCTTGGAAACATTCAAGGCCAGGCTGGACGGGGCTCTGAGCAACCTGATCTGGTTGATGATGTCCCTGCTCCTTGCAGGGACGTTGGACTAGATGGCCTTTAAAGGTCCCTTCCAACTCTAACTATTCTATGATTCTATGTTGTTCACTGCAATAGTTACAGTGGCCTGAGAGAAGGAGTGAGTAGGAATATATTCGATGATCAGACTTATTGCTAGCTCTCAAAAAGCCTGTAAAATTTCACTCTTGACCTACTTGTGTGTGATTTTGGATATATTTATTTAGGGTAACATTGCACTTTAGAAGATTACAGTTTGGGAAAGCTGTGACATGGTCTCATATCTTTTCAGTCGATCATAAGGATACACAGGCTTACTTGTTATAATATATAGCCCTGTAACTGCTTTTTCCATAACCTGTATCCCTTTGCATATCACGTTGAAATGTGGCCAGCAGACTTGTGTGTAATCTAGAGAAGAGGTTACATCCTAAATTAATCCTCAATTAAAGCACAGTAGTTTTTATATCATCTTGCACGCTGCCCCAACTGCGCTGCAGTCAGAACACTTAGGCAATAGGTGAGCAAGGAAAGCTGCTACGGTGCAGTATGTGACTTAGCATCACAGATTCTGAGACTGAAAATGATCTACTAAATTTAGTCTTGCTTTCCACACCTCTGAAAGTGTAGATTGCGTGGGATCTGACTCATTTACTTGCCTCTGTTTGTCCTTTTGTCAAAGCTGGGTTTTCGGACGCGACAAGCATGAGCCGTAGCACTAGGTGTTGTAAGTAGGTCTAGAACATATTCCATCTCTCTGAAAACAAGACTGTACTTTCTAAGTATAGCGTGTAAGTCTACAATAAAATTTCATCAGCAGAAAACAATTATCTTAGAGCAAGGTGGTTTTTGCTAGATCATCTCCTTATTGCACTGGCTGTTTTGAAGCTAGCTTTTATTTCATATTTTATCTAGTTCAAACAGAAAGAAATTCATTATTATCTGCCAGCATTATAGGTGTCATCTAAACCTAAAGAGCCGTAATTTGTCTTCAATGTCAAATAATCCACAGTTCTGAATTAAAAACATTAATCAGGTTTTTTGTGTGTTTTTTTTTTTTTTTTCTACAACGTTATATTATTTACTTATGAAGCAAGAGTAGTTAGGTTTGTAAGAAAATGGAAATATTTTTTTGCACATGGATAGTATCCTTCAGATTCATTGGATGAAATTCCAGTCACAGGAAATTTTACTAGGACTTACAGTAAGGCCAGGACTTGTTAATCCTTGATGAAAGGCAATTTGTTTTTGCTCTGAGGCTAGTGTATGAAGGCAACATTCATGTACAAAAGAAATTAAATGTTGACCGAATTATTCAGCTTCTTACCTTGGCAGGGCTGTATCAAACTTTAATAGTTCCCTAGAGCCCAAAACCTTGTTCTTGTAAGTGTTCAGTTCGCACTTTTGCACCTGAGATGCAGTCCCTCATACTAAGCAGCAGTAGACATCAAGACTTTTTCATGATTACTCCATGGAGTAAAAGAACACAGCATGAACAAGATGCTTTGAGGAGACTGGAACTGATAAAGCTTGGTTTTACTTTGTGGGTATGGTTCATAAATAAGTAAACTTAGTGTAGTAAGGGGCTTGGGCGTGTACCAAATTTTTTTCCTGTTTTGGGATCCTTAATGGCCAGTGAGCTCGAATTCAGGCTGTTGGGAGGGCAGTGACCATCCATCTCCACACAGCTGCCTATGTTATTTAAACTTGTGAGACCTTTCATGTTCTGTCCTACTGAGCTGAAATTGGCCTGTGACTTGGAAATACAGATATGGAAACGCAGATAGGTATGCATGTGCACAGACACATGATGAACATGATTACGAAGACTGCTGGAGCTGGAAGCCAAGGCAACAAAATAGGACAGCATGGGCAGAGAAAAGAGAAAAGATTACAGTTCAGAAGTTCAAGGCTTATCTGCAATCTTGTTTTTAGTATTGGGCAGGAGAGAGTCTGAAAGTGTTTCAGTCTGGCTCATCACTATTTACCATGATTTTATACATGGTCTCTGGGTCTGCCTTGGGCAGGACTGACCACCTAACACAGTGACATCTCCCCTCTGATCCACACTGTAATTGTACCTCACTTGACAAAGGCTTACATGGATTTTCTTTTTCCTGTGAAATCGCTCTCTGAACAGCATGTGCACAGATTTCTGGATTTTGTCTTCAGTGATCTCCTATTACTGACATTGTCATTGCTTTCATTTTAATTTTTATTTGGGAAAGTGCCAGACAAGACGGTCTCAGGAACTGCCCTGAAAGTGAGTAGGAAAAGCACTTCTCCTGGGTAACATTGAAAAGGGGAACACACACATCCAGTTCTGTGTGACTTAACATCAAAGACCTGGGAAATCATCAAAAGCCTTTTCCACCTTCTTTAGCCCTAGGGACACTTCCTGGGCTGCTTGTGAGCTTTGGCAGAAGTTGTTAGCATTGCCCGGAATGGTCTTCCTCATACTTGCCAAATTCTTTGGAGTTTTGTAATATGATATCACTGCTGGCTATATGTAAAATTTCTTGCTGTCCTCTCAGGGCTAAAGTTACAGGAAGCAAGGGCTATGGCACTGTTTAAACACAGTAACTCCTGCTGTTTTCAGGGTTGTTGTTTCTGAACGTTGTGAGTTTGTATATGTTTTTTGCCTTAGATCTGCTTAGCTCAGGAAAAAAATCAAACAATTTAAACTTGATTCACAAAAGCCATAATTCTATAATCTCTTGATATCCAATTTAAGATAGTGTTCTGCTGTAGGTACAGAAAGGGTTCCAGGGATCAGATATGATAGCAGCTGTGACTGAGACCAATAGAAGAAGTATGAAGGATTTATTCACTGATAAGTCACATTCCTTCAAAATAAAATTATCTAAAACCTTTATCTGTTGGAACAAGGAATGAATTTCATAGATAAGAGATTAATAAATATTGTTTTACATTGCTAACAGTTTTGTGTCAGTATTTTTGCTACACGTTTATTCAAATCTAGTTGTGGATCACTACTCATAATTCGGTGATGCTGTGTAAGATGCAGTAAGTAAACTGATGCAAGTGACATTATAATTTACCAGTTGTCCTGTGATTTTTGTCTGGTTTTACCATTTCATTCCACTTAATTAATGTCTAAAATAACACATATTACTGCTTCCATTCCTATGAAAGAGTGTATGAAGACCTTAAGCTTTATATTTTGTCCAGAATTTTCCCCAGCCTGAGAGATAATCCCCAAATAACGAGATGAACAGATAGGCATTGACAATTTCAATGATTTGAAGGCACTTTCATTTTGTTGTTTTTTTTTTTCCTTCATTGTTGTGTTTATTGCAGCCTTCACCTCTGCATTGTACTTTCTGTAGGCACCACAGTAGACATCCAGCTGGTAACACACTCTGTGCGCTCCCTCAGAAGGAAGTACTGTGCGAGCAAAGCAGTTGTGACCTGGGCTGTGGAATCTGAGGAGTAGAAGACATGAAGAAATAAGTGATGCTTTGGGCACTGGGAGATGAGTTTAGATCACAAATCAGTGACCACTTTATGACACCATTGGGGTAGTTTTAACTATTACAGAGAATTTCTTAAGTTAAGTGGAGCAGAATGTTCCCTTTTCTTTCTCCACAAGTCGTTAATAGCACATGTGGATCATTTGTCCTGTTGAGTTGACCTTCTCTGACTGTTTTTGTATTGTTTGATTTTATGTGCCACACATATGCCATCTACAGCAGTATATTTACCTATGCTCCCCATCGCCTCCCTTCATTCAGTACACCACTGTTTGCATTCATCTGGCAACTGACCCAGGCCTACTCAAATAATTGGTCTATATCTGTGTGAGTTTTCTGAAGAACAAGACTTCAGTCCTGAGCAGAGGTCAGAAACAAAGTATATGCATGACTAAGCAATATTTTCAGACTAGCTGAGCTCCAATGCAGTTATCAACTGAACTTGAATTAATAAAGGTGTAGGAATCTGCTTGGAAGGTGTTTTGAAGTTATCCTGAAAGAAAAAAAAAATCTTACATCAGGCAGTCTCCTATGCATCAGAAAGAGGAGATGAAAGGAAGCAAGGAGAGTGAACACATCTTTGCTTAAATGAGCAGTGCTAAAATAGTGTGATGACAGTGACATGACCTATAGCTCTTTGGTAATGAGAACATCCTTCATGTGCAGTGTGTGTTTGTCTGTGTTGGGCTGAAGTCAAGCATTGCCTCAGCAGGCTTTTAATGTCCTGGCTATTGTACAGAATAGAGAGGCTGGGTCACCTGCAAAGTGTTCGATTTCTGAAGTGACTAGGCTTCAGGTAAGTACCACAGGTTGATAAAACACGGGTTTACCAAAGAGAGCTATTGATTATTTTCTTTTTACATTCCTGCCTAATTTGCTTTGCTGATATTTCATCTACAAGAAGTTTCACATATAGGCTAGAAACTCTATTAATGAAATTTTTGGATGTTGAAACAAGTCTTATATGTCAAAACTTATGGCAGCTCTTTTCTATTCAAAGGGAGCTCACATCATGTTATGCCTACTGGCGACCTGCAATAGGCAAGCAAGACATTTCTGCTGAAGCAGAGATGGAGAAGCCCAGTGTGCTTTTATTTTTTAATTCATGGGAGAGTTACTGAAGTCCTATTTAGATGTGAGGTGGGTCACAAAATGCTCCTTGTGCTTCTTCCTGTTTCTTCAGTGTGTAGCGAAACATAGGCACCGTTTTTACAAGTTTTAGAAGATGCAACATCAGACTTAATCATCCTACTGCAGTGTCACCGTGGTGATTTTCATTTACAGCCAAATAAATATTGCACTTGGCCTTGTTGAACTTCATGAGGTTGGCACGGGCCCACCTCTCCAGCCTGTCCAGGTCCCTCTGGATGGCATCCCTCCCCTCCAGCGTGTCGACGGCACCACACAGCTTGGTGTCATCGGCAAACTTGCTGAGGGTGCACTCAATCCCACCGTCCATGTCACCGACAAAGATGTGATACAGGGCTGGTCCCAATACTGGCCCCTGAGGAATGCCACTCATAACTTATCTCTACTTGGACATTGAAGCATCAACCACAACTCTTTGAGTGTGGACATCCAGCCAATTCCTTATCCACTGAGTGGTCCATCTTCCAAATCCATGTCTCTCCAGTTTTGAGACAAGGATGTTGGACAGTAAAGTGTCCAAATATGCACACTTCATTAACGATGAGTAATCAGAGTTCAAACAGTAGAGCTACAGACCTTTTTGCAGACTGGATTTATTACTGAAAAATTTTGTTCCTTTGCATAATACTGTAGCCAGCTTGCTACTTGCCTGTATTTGTTGCTGCTGTTGTTGTTGCTGTTTTTATCCAGTGGTGCAGTTTGTACCTGATATTTGGGAGAAATGAACTATTTGAGTGTGGATTTTTAAATGAAAAGCAGCTTTTCCAGGAAAAAAAGGGAAGAAGAAAAAAAAGAAATCACAGGCCCTCACAGAAAGCCTAAGGTCCTTCAGGGCTATCTGCAGTAAGCACAACTTGCTCCATAGCACTTACAAAACACAGCTGTTAAAATAAATCATCCCATTTTTTTTTTCTTTTGTCCATTATACTGCATCCAGTCTTCCATTTTGTCTTTTTTTCTGTACTTAACTTATGGCTTTCATGGCTTGTTACAGTTTTTCTCCATTTATACAGACATTGCCAGATATGTCTACAGAGACAGTAATTGCATTTTTAATTCATTTTAGTAATGCCACTTATTTTTGGAAACCCTTGTGCAGATACCACACACTGACTTTGATCAGTGGGCCTATTTGTTTTATACATGCATTATGAAGAATATGACACAGTGCATAATGGTTTTGGACGTTAATAGTCAGAAATATCTCTAAATAAGAAGCCCTTGCAAGTAATATTGAAGACCATTGCTTATCCTGCCAAGTAAAAGGCCACGCTGTGATGAACAATATTTACAGGACAATAAGATCAGGAGGCAGGTCTTCATTAAAGCTTCAGCTAACAGCTTTTCAGACTTTTATACGACCCTTGATCCTGCTAAGTTCTGGTGTTGGTGACAACAGGTTTCACATGAAAAGGATTTTTGACCTTTCCATGCATTAAATAGTAAGCACAGAATATTTTGTCGTGGTTAACTTGAACTATTAACGCATGTCAGTTCAAACACTGTAGCTCCCTGCTGACACGTTTATAAGCAGTTTCTTCCCCTGTGTCTACATTATATTTAAAAAAATTGACTCTCCTACAAAAAAAAAAAAAAGCCCTAAGCCACCCAGTACCTTGTGAACACAACAGAGGTAGATTTTGAGAGTGTTGCTTTAAGCAAGGTGTTTTTTTAACTGAAGTTGTGTATCATGCAGATGTCTAACACGTCTCTGGACATCAGAGAAAAGTGCTTCTGCACGTGTTCCTGGCACATAAGGAGGAAGATGTTGAATAAGTTTATTCTATTTATTCTGTACCATTAGTACAAGAAAGTAATTACAGAAAAGTAATAGGAAGCGTCAGTCTTCACTTTTGTCTCAAGTGTGAGATGAGAGTAGGGGTACTGCTACCTAGAAGAGAAAGGTTGATAGTAATTTATTCATTTTATGAATCTGTCTAGAGGTGGGAAAAAAGTGTTCATTTAGCTACCTGTCGAACCACTAGCACACCACTTTCTGAAACAGATCCAAAAAATGTTCGTTCTAACAAGCACCGTTAGAGAGATATTCCAGCTCCAGTGAGTCACAGTAGCAGACACACGAATACATTTTGTTTGCTATTTTCTAATGCATCATTCTGCGAATGTTAACTGGGGTATAGTGCCATTCTTAGCAACTTGAAGAAGTGCAATTATTAGAAACATCCAGCCATGGAAACATGAATGAAGGGTATGAGAAAGGATAGTGCGTGATTTCAGCATTGTTTAAAAAATGTAAAGCTCTGTTTAGCATGGACGTAGGTCTTGTAATAAGTAAGGGCCAGTAGCAGGGCTTATGGTGGTGGAAATGGTATTATTGGTTCTAGCTAGCAATTTTCTTCTCTGCTATGTTGTAGTCTTTTTAAGAATATATGTCCAAACTCATTTCAGAGAGCACTATATATTTAACTGCCAGACGTACATGTCAATAAAGGAGTGAAATGTAGGCAAAGTCTCAATTGAATAATTAGATAAAGAGCCCAGGAAACCTTCAGCTCCTGAGATTAAGTCTTGGATTCATCTGCATCTATCTTGGGTGTCTGTAGGTGAAAGCCAGCATAGTGTGCAGATATGATTTGCTGTGCCTCTGATGAAATTCTCTGTCGGGCCCCTTTGATTCCCTCTGTGGCATGCAGAGAAACACAAGAAAATTGGGACGTCCTCAGTGCTGAGCTGGCAACTGAAGAGAGCTGAAATTGAATTTGTGGCAAGATCCTATCACGTCCTAATTCCATTTAGGCCAGAACTGTTGATGCAACAGCCTATCTTGAGGTCTTTTTGAACTCCCATTTCTTGATGAAATAAATCAGGAAATATGATAACAAATAAAAGTAGTAATAAAAAAGAAACCAACAACCCAGAGTTCATGAAAGCATAGCATGACTTCCCCATAATGTAGAACAGGAGAAAAACTGCAAGTTGAGCTTGAATTTTTGAACAGAGGTCTGAAACAGCTCTAGGTTTATATATTCTGTACACCAAATTCACAAGTGGAATAAATGAGCATTGTCCCTGTGTTCTCAATTGAGCTGTAGCGATGTGTTGCTATATTTTGACCTGACTTATTCTCACAGTACTGTTTCACATGCTTGCTATCCATATATACTGTTGTAGATTGCAATAATAATAATAAAAAAATCTGCTCTTTTGATTTCTTAGTGATTTACATCCTCTTCATGTGTGTAGAAAGACTGAAAGGCAGGTTATCATCAAGTCTGTGTCATATGGGAAGATGGGCTTTAGGCTCTGTTGCACTGAGGCTTGTCTGAAGGAGATACACTTTGTTTTTTCCAACATACAGTGGTCTGTAGTTGATGAACCTTGTCTGTGAAGCAGCTGAACACATGAGTTTGAAACAGTCTTCTAATTCATTGTGTTGAAAATCAGGTAAGTCATGCACTTTTGTAAGGGCTTGCTAGGTGTTGGTTTTTTTATTTTTTTTTTAAATACAAATTAAAGTTCTACATTTTAGACATCTCAGGTACTAATTAAATTTTACTGTTCCTTGATGAGCTCCATACTTCTGTACTGTGAAAGTTCTTTTCATTATGTGTCAAAACATAATCCATTAATCTTTCCAGTGCAAATGTATTCATTAGTAAGAAAAAAAAAAATCATAGGAAATCTGAGGAGCACAGATTCCCTTTCATCTTAAACTAAGTAGGTGTTGTCTAAAAATTTTAAAATAGCTCAATTGATTTGTCACTGCCACCACTGCCTTTTGACAGGATGTTGACCATTGTGGTTGAAGAGGAAATAGGTGAACAAGGGTGCCATTCTTCTGCTTTCTGTCTTGTTGACCATTTCATGACAAATAGAATGATCAGATGAGGGATCGTTTGGTGGCAACCAGTCAAGCAACAAGTAATAAACCTTTGAGAAAGTCATAGAATCATAGAATCATAGAGTTGGAAGGGACCTTCAAAGGTCATCTAGTCCAACCCCCCTGCAAGGAGCAGGGACATCCCCATCTAGATCAGGTTGCTCAGAGCCTCATCCAACCTGGCCTTGAATGTTTCAAGGGATGGGGCTTCCACCACCTCTCTGGGCAACCTGTTCCAGTGTCATCATGAGGAGCTCAGTATTTGTGAGTACTCTGTCCAGCGTCAAGGGTGAATCAATGTTAATACAAATCTTGGCACTGAATAATGGATACTATTACATCATTTTTTACAGATAGGCTTTGTAGAGAAACTCATCAAATCATGGCAATCTGCCTGGGCTTAATATTGAGATCATTCTGTGGATCTATACTGACTCACCTTCACAAGCAATTCAGACCTCACTGGGAGGAGAAATTAAATAAGACTTTTCCTTAGCTGTATTTTCTTCTATACTAAAAGAAAATAATTGTTTCGTCTTTTATATCACTTACTGATTTAGGTTTCTTGAGTACATTATACAGTAAACTAACAACTCAAATACACAGATAATTTGCCAGGAAACTTGACAGACCTGGAAAAACATCCACAAAATTCCTCCTTTTATTTTTTAGCAAGTTGTTCATAGCAACTTTGGCACACTTCTGCCAAGAACTTTAAGTATTAAAAACATGCTGTATTTTGGAGAATATTGTTGATATTCACTGATATAATTTGACATATCAAAGGGTACTGTAAAGTTTGCTTCATGTCAAGAGCATATTTTCTTCTAGCAGATTGCTTTTGAAATGCTGCACTAGATATGCATGCGGGAGAGCTTTCCAACAGAAAACAAAAAAAAAAAGCCCGAAAAGATTTGACCTAAAAAAGAAACACCTGCCCTGCTGAGATCTGCCTGGCCTTCGGCCAACAGTGCAGTGCACTTTTGAAGAAGCAAGGTCTCTCCCACTTCCCAGTTATTGCTTGTGTAAGGGGGAGCAGTGGTGCCTGGCACCTGGGAGAGCTGGGGCTGGGCTTCATCGCCCTCCCGCAGCACCAAGAGCTCTGCCAGCCTTCTGGGAGGGAAAGCAAGGAGTACGTATGACCCAGTGCTTTGACTCCACTGCTCGCATCTCTTGGTATGGCATCCAGGGAGCTGCCTGCCTGTGCAGGGGAATGGAGAAGGACAAGATGAATGTGTCCTGACAAAGGAGCGTTGTTTTGGCAGTGTGCAGCCTGTATGTTCCCAGGTGCTCAGAAGCCACTTCCCGCACCCCTGCTGAAGGGCTCTGTTTCTCGGCTGCTCTGTTCTAACTTATAGCTACAGAGTGCCATCTTCCCTCAGATCCCAGATTGTAGGGATGCTGACTCCCAAACTGGAACTCATGCTAATTAGCTTACCAATAAATCTTTCTAAAAATGAGGATGTAAGTTAGGCATGTGGTCCTTTCTTCCATTCTTTTTCTTTTTTGCTGTTTAAAAAAGCATCTGTGCGAGAATACATGATAAGTTGCTAATTAGATATTCAATAACTAATACTGTTACAAACTGATAAATACCGAGATGTAAATAGCAGTGATTTAACAATGTTCTGATAATGGAATATCAGTGACCAGTGAAAATATAGGGAATTTTTGGTGTACAAGGGACCTGCAGTTGCTGTGAAAAACCACTTAGTTTCCAGGCTGTCTCATCTTAATGGATGGAGGACTAGAGAGAGTTAATCTTTTTGTCTTTTCCCTTTGATTGAGAGTGCACTGGCTCCAGTGACAGCTACACAGGTGCGACAACAGCCAGAGTGCATTCATTAAAAAATTAAAATCAATATTAACAGAAAATGTATACATTATTCGCTTGGCCCTACTTATTACCCGGTTCTGCACAGGAGGCAGAGCCCTGAAAGTTTTGGCAGGTATCTAAATCTCTTGGTCGTTTTGCATGTTTACCTGTTTATTGCTAGAATACACGAAAGGATGCTGCTAAGTGTGGTGCTATGCCATGTACGCTGAGCCCAGTCCAGGCAGAGCTGCCCTGCTCTAAAAGTCAGGGAGAGTGTTGTAGGCAGAGGAACCCAGGTCTATGGCTGTCCCTACCTGGGGCATGGCTTGAATAGCAGACTGCAGAGACTAGGGGTGAGTATTACTCTTATTTGGGCTGAGGGAGCTCCTATGCACAGGTTTGTGTCTGATTTCCTTTCTGCACACCATTCCATTCTATGGCCTTAATCTAGATGTAGCATCATTTTAAAACTTCTTTTTTTTTCTGAACATAAATATTGCACTGGGTGACAGCAATAGATTCTCGTCTCCACTCTAGGTCAGCAAAGGTGGTGAAATGCCTGTGCACCATGCAAGGAGATATGGAGCGACGCAGAGCTTTCACAGGCTCTGGCTACAGGGAGGGCAATTGCATTCTGTGTCATAGCCTGTGCTTTGTTGTCTGCAGCAATGAAAAATGTGTTTTTACCAATTTATACCTTTTATTTGAAGGCCTATCCTTTTTTTTTTAAGCAATGCCTGTTCACTGGAGCACAGCAACAATGCAAATGAGCTTGTGAAAGAGCTACTATTTAGTAGCTAGAATCAACAGTAAAAAAGAAAGCATTCTTTGGATTTGTTGTGTTGTAGTGATGCTTTCCTGTGCCTAAATGATATTGACTGTTGTTCTTATTGAAGAGGAAATAAGTATGTGCTCAGAGGTACTCAGACAACTATTCATCATTCTTTCAGGTG
Organism: Ardeotis arabs; assembly: GCA_011801015.1. Lineage (NCBI taxonomy): Eukaryota > Metazoa > Chordata > Aves > Otidiformes > Otididae > Ardeotis > Ardeotis arabs. Next base: position 63,425 of record JAAGAY010145708.1, read on the forward strand.
ACAGAAGGAATCTCCATACCAGAATGCAAAATCCAGCAGCAGCTACAATTGCAGAAAATCAGAAGCCTGTATTAGAAAACTTGCAGGCTAATCAGAGCCCAATTTCCAGGCATGATGCACTTCTTCAGAAGCATTGCTTTAGGACATTACTCAATTCTCAAAACACCATAGTCTACAACTTAATTCAAGCATTTAGGGGAAAATTAGGGTCTTTAAAATATGCATTTAGGTCTTTATTACTTTCTAGTGAAGCTTCAGTGGAGTACTGTAGTGAATAATTATAACATTCGTTCTTAAAATCTGATGCTGGCTTAGTCATTACGGCAAAATAGGATGAGGAACCCTGCTGTGAAAGGTGATGAGACGCCATTAATAAACATCATTTTTTTGTAAGGTAATAGTGAATATTGTTGCTTGGTAAACCCACTATTAATATCTGTAAACATAAACGACTATCACTTGGTTACTTTAATTTGTTGAAAATCATGTTGGTAAGTGCTGACTTAAATCTGGCTGCTGGTACAAAACAATAGGTTAAAACATATGTCAATGAATTTGTTGCCCTAATTAAAGGCAGTTGGAAAAATTTACTGTAAGAAATAACAAAAATAGGTATAGACTGGCAGATTGAGTCTCAAGGGTGTCTAGACTTGCAAAGCTTAGACAGTAGGCTCAGAGAATCACAATAGATTCTCGGGGTGCAGAGAAGATAGAAATCATGCTAAACTGTATTCTGGCCATACCTTCATTTACATCCTCTTGGCAGCATATGGAATATGCTTACTCTTATCTTAACCTAGGGCATCTATATTTGCCCCCAAGTAGAGACAAATAGAGCAAAGGATAAATAAACACAACTCTCGGACAAGTGCCTTCCACCTTGACCACAAGAAGTAGAGTAACTGGGTTAAGATTAGCACCTATGTTACGGAGTACACTTTCTGTCATGATGGCTCAACTTCTCATTCATTTTTCGTAGACTTCTATTATTTGAGTTTTCTAATGAGAAATACTGTTTCTACAAGATAGTACCAAAATTAAAACAATAAAAGAAAGTAAGCATTAAACTATCTCATTCTTAACTGGATTCGAAAACACTGTAAGATACTTGTCATTGCTAGTTTTCATATATTATTAAAAGCTTCATATTTTTATTGTAATGACTATAGGAGATGTGGAACCTAATCTGAATTCAATAAAACCTGGAAAAACAAAAGCTTTATCAAGAAAAATGAAAGCACTGCTTGGAAACCAAAGCTAATTAAAAAAAAAAAATCTTTAAAATGCCCTAGAGAGAGACAAGTGTACAGATAGTAGTCACAGTCTGTTTAATATTGGCAAGTATGTCTAACATGACAGCACATTCAAACCAACCTCTGCCTGTATAATCCAGCATCTGGCATGGTTATAATGATTAGACTTCATAACATTTATTAGAAATCTTATGCCTATTAAACTACATATAAAAGCATGTCATCTTGAAATATTATGGTTTCTATTTATTGATAAATATCTCACAAATTCTTTATTGGTTTAATGTGTTTAATCTTGTATTTATTCATGAGAGTGTTTAAGTGATACAGCATTATTGCTGTTTAGTTCTGTAAAGAAACACAGAAATTTCTTGTTCCTCCTTGAAAAAATAGTTGAAAATAACTGGGTTAGTGTGAATGGTTAATATTGCTAAAGCTAAAAGAGAAATTATTTTTTAATTCACATATTAAGACTTCTATACTAATTTCTGTTTTAATATTTCCTTATTCACTGGTCGAAAAATGGTATCTTGCATGATCTTTTTTTCTAGAAAATATACAAAATCACCCTATGGGACGGTATCAAATGTTTTAACATGGTACCTTATGGCTTACTATCTCTATGAGTTTATATCCAGATGTGGAATAAAAGAGTTAAGATATTTTTCCATCTCTAGCCTCCATCATTGGGTGGGTAAATGTAAGAGTGCCATATTTTGTGTCTCTTAACGAAACAAGTTTTCCTTTGCCAAAATACCACCCACAAGTTATCTGCAGCCACTGTGGCAAAAATCGAGTCATACAGTTCTTCTCGTTCCCCTTCTGCAGAAAAATAAGTTATTTTTAGAAAAGGAGTTAACATCTATAGTTTATGTGAGATCTCCCCTACAATAATACAGCACATCAAATCAAATCATCTCATATCAGTGTAACACTTTAAAGGCATACAGCTTTTCTACCCAGTGAAGCCCTGATTTGAGGCACTGAGTGCACTAATAAGCCTTAGTGGCCCTCACCAACCTCACCTGGGTCCACTCACACCCATGTCTCCCTGAGCTTTCCTTAAGCTCTGCCCAGAATCATAGAACAGTTTGAGTTGGAAGGGACCTTTAAAGGTCATCTAGTCCAACCCCCCTGCAAGGAGCAAGGACATCTCAGGGACATGGACCAGATCAGGTTGCTCAGAGTCCCATCCAACGTGGCCTTGAATGTTTCCAGGGATGGGACATCCACCACTTCTCTGGGCAACCTGTTCCAGTCTTCTACCACCTGCATTGTAAAAAATTTCTTCCTTATATCCAGTCTGAATCTATCTCCCTCTATTTTAAAAACATTACCCCTTGTCCTATCACAGCAGGCCCTGCTAAAGAGTTTCTCCCGATCTTTCTTAGAAGTCCCCTTTAGGTATAAGGCCGATAAGGTCTCCCTGGAGCCTTCTCTTCTCCAGGCTGAACAGCCCCAACACTCTCAGCCTGTCCACAGAGGAGAGGTGCTCCAGCCCTCTGGTCATCTTTAAGACCCTCCTCTGGACTCACTCCAGCTGGACCATGTCCTTCTTATGTTGGGGGCTCCAGAGCTGGATGCAGTATTTCAGGTGGGGTCTGTCCTGGTTTTGGCAGGGATGGAGTTAATTTTTCCTCTCAGTAGCTGGTATGTTTTGGATTTCGTGTGTGAAGAATGTTGATAAACGCCCTGATGATATGAGTTGTTGTGAATGAAACCAAGGACACCGTCCTGTTTTCCAAGTCTCGCTAATTTGCAGATGCAGGAAGCTGGGAGAAAGATGGACAGAATAATTGATCCAAACTGGCCAAAGAGAGTATTCCATGCCATAAACGTCATGATCAGTATACAAGTGGGGGCAGGCCAGGGTGGGTATCTGCCTTCCTGGCATCCATCTCTCCTCCTCACTTTGCTGGCATCATTCCCTCTACCTTGCTGGCTCCCTTTTGCTCCTTTGCTTGCCGCTCGGTTTTGTCCGTGATCGCTGCTCGGGACGGGCTGTATTGGTCATTGGGACATTGGGTGGTGAGAAAAGATATATTGTTCACTTTGTATATTTTAATATCCTTATATTCTGTTATTATTGTAGTTTTCTCATGTTATTTTAGTAAATTGTCTTCATCTCAACCCACGAGTTCTCCTTCCTTCCCAATTCTCTCCCCCATCCCACTGGGAAGGGGGAGGGTGAGCGAGAAACTGTGTGGTGATTCAGGCTAAACCATCACAGGTCTCACGAGAGCAGAGGGGGAGAATCACCTCCCTTGACCTGCTGGCCACACTATTGATGCAGCCCAGGATGTGGTTGGCTTTCTGGGCTCCAAGTGCACATTGTCTGCTCATGTTGAGCTTCTCATCAACCAACACCCCCAAGTCCTTCTCCACAGGGCTGCTCTCAATTCATTCTCCACCTAGCTTGTATTTGTGCTTGGGATTGCCCTGACCCATGTGCAGGACCTTGCACTTGGCCCTGTTGAACTTCATGAGGTTTGCACAGGCCCACCTCTCCAGTGTGTCAAGGTCCCTCTGGACGGCATCCCTTCCCTCCAGCATGTCGACTGCACCACACAGCTTGGTGTCATCGGCAAACTTGCCAAGGGTGTACTCCATCCTATTGTCCATGTTGCCAACAAAGATGTTAAACAGGGCCTGTCCCAATACGGACCTCTGAGGAATGCCACTTGTCCCTGATCTCTACTTGGACATTGAGCCGTTGACCACAACAGTTTGAGTGCGGCCATCCAGACGATTCCTTATCCACCTATTGGTCCATCTGCCAGATCCATGTCTCTCCAGTTTAGAGACAAGGATGTCGTGGGGGACAGTGTCAAATGCTTTGCACAAGTCCAGGTAGATGATATCAGTCACTCTTCCCTTATCCATCAGTACTGTAACACTGTCACAGAAGGCCACCAGATTGGTCAGGCATGATTTGCCCTTAGTGAAGCCATGTTCGCTGTCACCAGTCACCTGGTTATTTTCCACGTACCTTAGCCTGGTTTCCAGGATGGTCTGCTCCATGACCTTGCCGGGCACAGAGGTGACTGACTGGCCTGTAGTTCCCCAGGTCTTCTTTGTTTCCCTTTTTAAACATGTGGGTTATGTTACTCCTTTTCCAGTCAGCGGGAACCCCACCAGGCTGCCACGACATCTCAAACGCAGCTTGGCAACTACATATGCCAGTTCCCTCAGGACCCATGGATGCATTTCATTGGGTCCCATGGACTTGTGCACCTTCAGGTTCCTTAGATGGTCTCAAACCTGCTCCTCTGCTACAGTGGGAGGTTCTTCGTTCTCCCAGTCCCTGCTTTTGCCTTCTGTGACTTGGGTGGTGTGGCTAGAGTCCTTGCCAGTGAAGATTGAGGCAAAAATGCTGTTGAGTACCTCAGCCTTCTCCATCTCCTGAGTAATCTGGTCTCCCGTTTCCTCATGGAGATGACCCACATTCTCACTAGTCTGTTTATCCTCAACATATGTAAAGAAGCTTTTCTTGTTGCCCTTGACATCCCTGGCCAAATTTAATTCTGTCAGGGCTTCAGCCTTCCTTACCTGATCCCTGGCTGCTCAGACAATGTCTCTATATTCTTCCCAGGTGTCCTGTCCTTGCTTCCACCCTCTGTAGGCTTCCTTATTGATTTTTCAGTTGGCTGAGGAACTACTTGTTCATCCATGCAGGTCTCCTGGTGTTTTTGCCTGGCTTCCTCTTTGCTGGGAGGCATCACTCCTGAGCTTGGAGGAGTTGATCCTTGAATGAATATCAACCAACTTTCTTGGGCCCCTCTTCCCTCCAGGGCTTTATCCCATGGTACTTTACCAAGCAGATCCCTGAAGAGGCCAAAGTCTGCTCTCCTGAAGTGCAGGGTAGAGAGCTTGCTGTGCGCCCTCCTCTCTGCCCTAAGGATCTTGAACTCCACCATTACATGGTCACTGCAGCCAAGGCTGCCCTTGAGCTTTACATTCCTCACCAGCCCCTTCTTGTTGGTGAGAACAAGGTCCAGCATAGCACCTCTCCTTGTTGGGTTCTTTGTCACTTGGAGAAGGAAGTTATCATCCATGCATTCCAGGAATCTTCTGGATTGTTTATGTCCTGCAGTGTTGTCTCTCCAACAGATATCCGGGTGGTTGAAGTCCCCCATGAGGACCAGGGCTTGTGACCATGAGCCTGCTCCTGTTGGTCTATAGAGGGCCTCATCTGCTCAGTCTTCCTGGTTGGGTGGTCTGTCGTAGACTCCCACTATAATGTCACCTGTCCCTGCCCTCCCTTTAATCCTGACCCCTAAACTCTCTGTCAGCTTCTCATCCAACCCCAGTTGGAGCTTGATGCCTTCCAGCTGGTCATTGACACAGAGGGAGACACCCCCTCCTCGTCTCCCCTGCCTGTCCTTTCTTAAGAGCCTATATCCTTCCATCCCAATGCTCCAGTTATAGGAGTCATCCCACCACATTTCTGTGATGCCAACAAGGTCATAGCTCTGCAGGCGTGTACACATCTCTAACTTTTCCTGTTTGTTCCCCATGCTACGTGTGTTAGCACAGAGGCACTTAAGCTGGCCGCCTGATGAAGCTGACTTGCTGGTTGGAGCAGGTAGAATTCCCTTCAGCTGCACTTTAGGTGCTTTCCTACTTACCTGCAATTGGTTCCCAGGTTCTGGGCACTTGTTGCTGGCACTGGCACCATACTGATAGTAGTGGGATGGATTGTCATTCCCCTCCCCTGGCAGTTAGTTTAAATCCCTCTTCACCAGCTTGGTAAGCGTATGGCCGAAGATACTGTTCCCCTTCTCTGTCAGGTGGACCCCGTCAGCCCCCAATAGACCAGGTTTCTCAAAGCGAGTCCCATGCTCTAAGTAGCTGAATCCCTGGCTGTGCCACCATTCCTGTAGCCATTTGTTGATTTGCCAGATTTTGTTTGCCTTTCAAGCCCCACGCCTTTGACTGGGAGGGTTGATGAAAAAACTGCCTTAGCCCCAGAGTCCTATGTGTATTATACTCAGTGTTTGGAAAGACATCCTCTGTACTTTTTCTAGTCCATCTCCTTTTTAATGAGGGAAGATGAAATTCACTCCCAAACTTCACCTTTCCTGGGTTTTATGTGATAAATTTACCTTTTAATATTAAGCTTATGATTTTACACCGAGCATAATGTCTACACTGATAGCAGCTGAAGCTGGGTGCAAGAAGCAGAAAGCTCTGTTCCCAAACTGTAACCTTTCTTTGTAGTACTCGAGCAGGAGGGGAAAAGGGATTGAGCAGTAAGAGGTCATACATCCAAACCAGATTGGATGACCTGTGTTCTTTATTGTCAGAGCAACATGGTGACCTACACATAATAAAAAGAAAATAATAATATTCATAAATCCAATGAGTTTGTTTCATGTTTTATCAAACATGACAATAGATTTATTTGTGCCTTTAGGATACATTTAGCATTGCACATGTCATATTGTCATTCTGCTAAGGAATTCCTTCGTAATCTCAAATAGAGAGAGACTGGGAATAGTGTTTCTCCTTCAAGGTACAAAAGTGAAAGGAAAATCCCCTCTAGTATAGCTATGAACAGCTTGTTGCTGAAGTTAACTTTGGAGTTGCATGCAAATCAGACACGTGTTCTCCAGTATGTGTTCTTGTTTATGCTGAGCACTCCCTCTCCCCAACATATAGAAATGTAGCTGTAAATCAGATGTACCTTTAAGCACATACTTCTGCTAAAGGAACTTACCTCTCATGGTTACGAATAGTCTGTGACTGGGCAGAGGACTCTGGGTAGTACCTAACGTCCAGCAAAACCAGTTAACTTTCAGTTCAACACTGAATGGTCAAGTCTGCAATTATGTGTAACTATGGGCAAATCACTTCACTGGTCTGTTGTTCTGGATTTGTTTGCATTTTTCTTTCTGAGATTTGTCTGTACTGGAAGTCTTCTAGAGTAAACTTTGACAATTGCTATGTGCCATGCATTGCAAAGCATTTCCAATTGCACTTCGAAGCCCTAACTAATACTGGGGGAATAAGCAATATCTATTTATCCACAGGAGTTATTAGTTTCATGAATATCACAAACAAACAAAAAAACCCAGCAACTGGCTCCCTCCTAACTTCTGCATATATTTAAAATAGAGAGAAATACTACAGAAAGTAGATCCTTACCTCTCCCCTTGTGCTTCCCAGTCTTGTGTCTGTGACTAATAGTCGTTAAAATGTCAGAGTTCCTCTGCGGGTACAACAGAGTGGTAACATTCACAAAACAGGGAAAATATATGTTGAACGGCAGTGCTGGCAAGCAGTTGGATCTTGCCAATGTTTAAAATAACCTACCATGACTTGGCAAGCTACTACTGTCGTTCATATTCACTGCTTCAGTTTCTTGTAAAACCAAACAGCAACAAACCGTTTCAGGCAATATCAGCCTCACACAGAGGAAGTGCTTGTGTCCCTCCATCATTAGTAACTAATGGAAGAAAATAAAAAGTAAGCATTGGTAGTTACTAGGGAAAAAAAAAACAAACAATAAACAGCTCAACTTCATTCTCATTCTCATTTCCATTTGTTTGTGTGTAACTCACAGGATTTCTTATAGACCCAACCACACTTTGCTAATCTTAGAGATTATAATCCCAAGTATGAGACAGCATACTGTCTCATACTTTCCCTGAAGGGAAGGGTAGGGGGTCCAGTGGCAACGCTGGCTATAAACTTGTCATTTAACAATCTAGTGATCAAAGAGCTGCTTGACCTCAGAAAAAAATCACCAAACTGGTTTACATTGGCAGCCAAGGAACACGTAATAATGTGTAGCACTTTTTTCATTACTGCTAGTGGTTCTGGTGAAATGCTTGACTAGAAACAAAGCCAGTAGTTTCATTTGAGTATCTTCTGTTTGTGCTCTATGAATGGCTCTGTCAGGTAATGCCGGTGTAGATGACATGGATGCAGTCTGGAAAGGGAGGTAAGCACTTATGCTTTGTTTTTAGAGGACATGAAATATACTTTATGGAAGTTTACTGGATCGCTGTTTGTAGAAGCTGAGTGTGATTCAGTATGCAATGGGATGTATTTTCTTTCAAGTCTACTTTTAAGCATAGTAGTCCTATTTATGTATTAAAACTGTTCACATGCCTGATTATATTTATGCTTAAACTTCTTGATGAGTTGGAGCTTTTGCCTCCAGTATTTATAACGAATTTTAAACATTGATGTTAATGTTTCTAAGGTTAAAATGTTAAAAATATTAAACCCAAATGTCAATCTGTTACATTTTTAACATTTTTGAAGGGTAACTCATGATATTTTGAAAACTTTGCTAGCCTGTACACAGATGAGATTTATAAAGCAAGCCATTCATTTGTAGAAAGAAATAGAAATGAAAATCCTTTATTAAAGATGCTTCTGTAGATACTTCACAGGAGAGGAAGAAAAAGCACAAAAGATAAAAGCGGGGAGATTAATTCCACAGATTGGTAGTGAAATTATAATGCTGTATTTTCTGCACGGAGTTACAAGCTGTAATGGAACCCAGGGAGTTAATGCAACATTTCTCCGTGTTCGTAATGACATTAGCTCTTAATGAATCAGGAAGCCAGATACTAGACTGTGCAATAGCTTTATCAAGGCTGAGAGTTTCACAATAAGAATGTTTTATTATATTTGTGAAATAATTTACTCATCAAGTAGTGCTATTAAATGTAGGATGCCTTTACAGCACTGTTTCTGTTGTTGTTTTCACATTCTATTTTGCTGGCAATAAATCATTTTGAAGCAATTCATTTTTTACACATTGAGAGATAGACAGCAGATCCTGAACTCAGCAGGTGACACATTAAATTCAAAGACATGTCAGTCACATTTAAAGCATATGGCTAACTCCAACAGCAGATCACTCCAGCGGAAAAAAACAGTTTCTATGCAATTCTCTGTCCATGTCAAGCTGAAATAGAATTTTATTTTTCTTTACCTAGATAAAGAACTCTTTATGAATATGCCATGCTTTGTCACATAGTAGTAATAAAAGACTAACTAGTATCGTATATAAAGTACAGAGTTCATACCTTGAAAGGCCAGTCTAGAACTTTTTATCAATGCTACCTTGATTACACAATATTTATATTTCCCAACTAGAAAATATATTGGACAAGCAAAAATCAAGAATGTTGTTTCTTATTACAATAAAGAAAGGTAATGCTTCAGACATCCCCACCATTGGCATCCACCTTTGGCTATCAACTGAGATGCAGGAAAGAAACTTCTGAAGCCTTCAGGCTTCAGACTGAGAAAATGCGGGCAGACTTGAACTCGCCTGGAGTTCAATCTGCTCTCCTGCAGATTGTAACACTCACTGCTGAGCAGGACTGACACCTCCAGCACTCTTCCTCAGGGCTGGATTTGTTTGTAGTAACTTGTTTGTTTTGATAAATCATATATAAATAAGACTATCTAATGAAGTAGGAAAATCCCGTCAAAGATAAGCTTTCACCAACAAACTATGTTTGCAGTTTTTAGCAGGTAAGAAAGTTAGCTGTGTCTTCATTTTAACATGTTTAAGAAACTACTCCTGCACTGCGGTGTGCAAGCCTGACTTACTCAGAGTGTTCAGTACCTTTTTGGTTTATACAGCCAAAGTCAGGCTTTGGCATGGAGTTGCACTGGACTTAGATTTCAACTGTCCAAAACAGTTAACATTAAGAGGCAATTTTGCACCTTGGCCTGCAAGGGATGATAAGTAATGTCTGCAGCAATTGCGTATGTTTCCTCTAAGTCTCTGCTGTCTCTGTTATTTAGTGTTAAAGTTTGGACTGCAGAAGACTCTGCAACTCTGCACATTTTCTCTGAATCTTTTCCATCTATTATTTCAGCTAATAGTTATAATGGGAAACCTTTGAGTATCCCATGTTGCAGGGCATAATTGTTGGAGTTTTTATGGATATCGGGCAGAAATTCTGAGCACTGTTGAGAAGCGGCATGTTGTGATGATCAGTCGCTGTTTGCTACACATCAAGGATGTTCAGATTTTAATAGATGAAGGCCTGAGTATTTCCTTTATTGTAATTCTGATTCTAGTAGGAATGTGCTTTTTTCTCTAATGCAGCCTTTCTGTGCTGCAGAAGTTGTGATGAGTGTATTTCCTTTCTTTGATGCTAGTTATTAAATTTATCTGTAAGTGGGAGTAAAAATGGACACAAATATGACAGATGTGACTTTCTAATTGACATTTATGGTGGAAGCTTTTTTTATGTTTTCATACCAGAACACCACCAGTATTTCCCTTAAGTAACGTGATGGGTCTTGTCAAACACTTACCCGAAAGGTCAGTCGCATAGGCTATAGCTCTCGTTCTCCCCTGTTGCTGCTGCTTCACATTCCATCACCAGCTGACATTAGAGTAAAAGCAAGTACCACAGCCAGAAGATCTCCGCTTTGCCATTAAAAGATCCCCTAAAGAGAGCGGAGAAGGGACTTCTCATATCTGTGATGTAAGGCGTGACTGAAAGAAAAGTGGCATAGCAGCCCTGTGACTGCTCTGTTTGTCAGGTAGGCTTTTTTGGCATGTGATACAACTTCCAGGCTGCTTTCCTTTATGCATAAAATTAATCTACCTCTCTTTACAACTCCTCCAATGCGCAGCACGTACTCTTTAGCCAGGTGTGATAGTCAAGGAACTGTCACATGCTGATCCTGTATATTTCCTGGGGTGTGTTTCTAATACTTTTGATTAAAGCATTGAACACATTGCACACTAAGTATAAATCAGAAAAAAAATGTCTGTATCTGTAGTAATTCTTCTATACATTTGATTTTATTGCATATTATTTAAATGTTATACGTACCAAACATCTGCATGAATGTCTGTAGCCATCTTTTCCCATTCCTTCATGAAGTAAAACTGTGTAGGACATCGTGGCAAACAGGAAGAGAAAAAAAGTAAGTTAATTTCTTGTCATTAAGCTTTATGCATATTTTGTTATGAGGGAAGCTGAATATCTCTGTCTGAAAAAATAGTCCACTTGCAGACCTGAGGAAAAGCTTCCATAACTCCATAAGAAAGAAGTAAGAGATTCTGCAGAGGAACAGAATTGTACAATCTTTTGTCAGATGTCCAGAGGTCAAGTAAAGTAACATGGGCAGGCAGTAGCATCAAGGACATTGCTTAAGCTGTGTAAGCCATGTAAGTAGAGCAAAGATTTCTAACTGCAGACCTGAGAAGTGCCAACGGATGCATCTATATCCCATTTTTGTGATTTATGTTGACAGGGCATATGCTACCAATGCTGGGAATTATTTTCCTCTGACATAAAGGTCTCTCAATAATTGAAATTTGACCTGAACGTGAGAAATTGGTTGAGGTAGTTCAGTATTATCAAATTTTCCATAAATTTCTTGAATGGATTGACCTTTAGCATCTTTTTAAAACTCTAATGTTTCCCACTGCATCTCTGTGATGGCCTAAATTTATATCTCTATCCCTGTGTAGCAGGAGGTGGGAATTGAATGTGTTCTCATGCTCTCCTTCTCCTCCCTCCTATTCTCTCCAGTTAAATTCTGGAAATATTTAGTTGTAGATGAGAGTTTTCAGCTTTCTTTCAACAAGAGAATTGGTAAGATGAGTTCCATCTAATGCATTTGCATTTTATGATTAAAAAAATCTTCATTTACACTTGGAATAATTAAATTTTTGTACTTTCTTTTTGGTAAAGGTATTGATATCTGCCCTTCTCCCCCCCCCTTTTTGGTTGTTATTGTTGTGATATATAGGGTTGTTTTTCCTTTTAGTTGCGACACATCTCTTAAATGCATGCAAACTATTGCAGTACAGTGGAGTTCATGACACTCTCTCCCATGGTCAAAATATTCAGTAGATGTTTGTATTTGGATCAGGAATTTCTCCCTCTGATTGCTGTTTTTCCATGAGTGTGCGCATTGGCATCCCACATTTATCCTTGTAATTTTTTAGTGAACTTCTCTGAGGACCAGAAATATGAGTTTATCTTTTTTTTTCTATATGGGATTGTTGGTGTTTGGCAAACATGCAGTAATACAGTTTTGCATAAATGTACGTAAAAAGTGTTTTTTCTTATATCTCTGAATATATCCATTAGAGTGGGTTTTAATAATTCTTTGTTAAAAATATTTGTGGAAGTTAATGTCTGTATGAGAGTTGTATATCTCTTCATCTTGGCAATATGCATCAGCAACTCTTTTTTCACTTCAATCTTGAATTTAGGTATTTTTTTCCTATGAAAGAATACTTCTTTCTTTTGAAGTCCAAAGTTCCGTGGACAGATTTAGATCAAAATAAACATACCTGAGTTAGAAAGCCTGTCCTTTATGTTTGGTGAAGTGTGACATACACAGGAAAAGGTCCATCTGGAATAACTTGAGATTCAAATGCTTACTGTTACTCTGCTTTTGGTGGTGATTTTGTCCTCGAGGTTTATGAGATGCTGTAATTACTATTGTGAATATCTGATAATCTTAAGATACTGCTTGGAAGATCATAAATACTTCTTGATTATTTCTATATCACTGAATCAGTAAATATTTCTGAAAAGTTCTATGCCCTTTGAGTTACAGTATGTTTTATGATCTTTAGTAGCTCTTTAGGTGGAAGATTAGAAATGGATTCTTTCTTAATTGTATACTAGAATGGCATAATCCGCTTTATGATGAAGTAAAAATGTCTGTTGAAAGCAAGTGACACTGGAGCACACCATTATACATGACAATTTTTAATACCTGAAATAATTTAGCTACTGTTTATTATTTTAGACACAAATTTTAAAGTTCTTTCTGAAAACTTAGCAAGGTCATTATTACTGTATGAGAAAAATAAATATATATAAGGAAATTGCATTTTATAAGTCTGTTATTTGCAAGCCAGTAAACTAACAGCCTGGTCCAAGCATTATTCATAGTTGCCAGAAATTTCCTATTTTCATTAGTAGCATATAATATAAGAAAAAAACAGACTTGATTGTTATAGAAATTTCTGTACTTTGACTTAAATTGCTCGTACAATTACTGAAATTCAAATGAAACAACAAAAAATCGAATTTAATGTATCTTTCTTGTTCAAGCAAGCTCTGCTGAGAGTCATGAAGTATTTGATAATTGCCTTATTTGGCAAGCACTGATTAATACCAGATAAGTTCTTACTTCACTTTCCCTATTTTTCTAATTGAGGAAGAATGTTCTCTGAAAAAAAAAACCAACTGTTTAGTTTCAAGTGTTAGTCATTGCAGCATGTAGACTATTTTTTTCCTTAAACATAAACAAACCTTTGCTAAGTATATGGCAGGAGAAATCCAGCCATTGCTGACCATATCAGTAGTGTGTCCAGAACATTTTTCAGCATCAGCCTATTTTAAGTGATGTAATTCTACTCTGTAAATCTCTTTTACAACTACTATTGTGCACTTATTTTGAACTATGATACAAGTCCAATGGAACACATTTTTAATAAATATAAATGTTAGTTGTGTATGATCTCCTCCTGGAGGAATAGGGGTTTTTTTTTTAAACTTAGAGGTTTTTGTTGTTTTATTTTTCTCATATTTTTCCAGATGGAGTTGCTTGGAAAAACAAAGTGGTGTCTTATGTCAGTGATCAAATGTCCATGTAGCTGATTTAGATCTTTTTTATCCTTTCTCTAGAATAGAATTGGAGAAGAGAATGAAAAGAAATAAGAGAATTTGACAGTTTTGTCCCTGTTGGTTTGTATGCAGGGTAATGACCCAGTCTTTTAATATTTTCAGATCAGTGTATTTCCATTGTAGTTTGATATATTTTACATCTTGCTGGCAAATTATCAAAATGAATATCAAAAGTTGTTCAAGTTACCTTCCCCAAACCCTCCCAGAGAATTTCACAAGCATTATTTTTAGTTTTACACTTGCCAACAAACTATTGTTTAGACAAGCTGTACATTTGCTGACCATGCTTTTTATATCAAACTAATACACAATTAGTGTATTCTTGATTCTTATACATTTCTTATGACATTTTGTATTCCTGTAGATACAAAAATACTTAGTTCAAAGCAGTAAAAATTATTTTACTGTATTGTAAATCCATGCCAGCTTTCCTTTGTTTGTTGATTTTTCCAATCTCTGAATAGAGTGTGGTTGCTTTCACGGTTTTCTTTTGCTGCTTGCTCTTTCTTTTGCTTTTATAACCTTTTTTATGTGGGACATTTGTATTTACCTTGGAAGCATGTGTTTCTTTTTTGCTCTCTCTTATCTGTTCTGTGTAGTATTGCCTCCATTTGTTCTGTGCTACATATTGGTTTTGTTTTTCCAGGTCACATATTCCATCTTCCTCCTAGACACTTCTTATCCTGTTGGAGGAGGAGGGAAAAAAAAGGGTCCTTGCTTTACATTAGTATACTATGGGATAACTTTTTTGTGATATGATCAAAATTACTCCATGACAAGAACTGTAACTAAATCTCTTCTCCCTACCCTAATAAAGCCTTCTCTAATGTACACAAGAGAACAGTGGCAACAGAACCTATAGGTTCAAGTCAGAGCGACACTTCTTGCCAAACTGGAAATGAATTTCACAATATTGCTCCTGCATCACAGGATTTCAAGTAGGAGTTAATCTATGTCTGATAGACCTGAAATAATACTATTTCCTCTGTTATGGAAAATGTTACTAGTTATTTGCTGATAAATCTGGGGGGCGAAACAGACCAAACCAAACCAAAAGCAAATGCCATCATCAATACATTCTTAGTTTCCATCTTGTTTCTTGAATGGAAATTTTATAAATCTGATAGATGGGGGGAAATGTCAATATAAGAAAAGGTATACAGTGCTCTATTCAATAAAAGTAATAGTATTTTAAGATGATGACTTGGCTTCTCAGTAATTAAACATGGCCAAGCAAAGATTTGTTCCTTAACCAGAAAAGGAAATCAAAATATCAAGCAGAAACATAATGAGAAACATACATGTAATTAAACCGCAAGTCTTCAGGGAAAGAGACCATTTTGTTCATGTTCGGAATTTTTCTTAGCTCAACTGGATCATGACCAAAGATCCTAGTTTGCTACTGCAATGCCTCCTGTGATGGACTTGGTCGTAAATAAAATATTTGCGTGCATGTGCATGTAAGTGTCCCAAATGTCTGGAAGCAGGAAGAACAGAGAGCAATGATAGCTACTTTTCTATGTCTTTGAATGAAACAAAATCTCATTCTGCCTACTCAGTTTATCATTTAACTCCAGAGAGCTGAGAAAGTGTTAAGCTCCTGCCCTGAAAGTAATTGCAGGTGTGGACAGGCTTACAGGTGCGTAAGTAAGAATAGAAATATGCATATACATACACTGGAGCAGTGCTTCATTGTTATGAGAGATGACCACTCAGTATCAAACAGGACTTTTTAGTCCCCTCATCGGCAATACACACTTTGGTGTTGCTGCCGTGGGCTGGTTACTGATCCATGTCCACCTCCCAAATGAGTAGGAGAAGGGCATCTTCTTAATCTTCCCCTCTGACAGAGAGGCAGGCTGTGTTCAGCATCACTTTCTTTGAGTGTTAGATCACTATTGCAGCCTTTTTCACAGGGCTGTGGCCCTTTGCTGAAATCCCAGTAATTTCTTTAATCCATTTTGGGTCTTTAGCATCAAATCTGCAGCTGCTTGGTACAAGAAAATCTGACCAAAATGCTGCCTTGCTGAACGTTACTTTCTCTCCTTGTGAGGCTATTTTTTTTCTCTCCAAACCATATCACCTTTTTATACCTGAAAGAATTTACACCAAAGCCCTGCATGTGATCGTGTGGCTGTGTTGCACAATGTCACACAGTTTTTGAAGCAAAGTGTTCTGTAAACTAATGAGAAAAGATCTTTGAATTTATATTCTTCTGAAGAATTGGTAGTAAATTAAAAACAGATAGCTTAACCGATTCTTTACATAATTTAAAGAAATAAAACATTCCCCTCTTCATAGCCTTGTTGTGAGTGTTTAATTCTACACTTCAAAGTTTATTGCGTTTTCTGAGCTATATTGAAAAATATGAATAATTGATATTTGAAATTACTACTATTTTTCAGGTAAAGATGTTTTTAGCAGGACTTTCCATAATGTGGAAAGGAATGCATTCCATTTTTTATACAACACTTCTAAAACAGATTTTGCTATGCAAAAATGCATTTTAGAAGATTAAGCCAGAATGTCACCTTCTTCAGTCTTCCATGACCCTCTGACATATGCTAATCTGAATTTATTCCTATGATCTCATGATTTTACTGGTCTATAAAAGCAAGTTATTATCACTGTACACATTCAGAATAATAGCACTTAGACTTTAGGTAATGATTTATCATTTATTTGCCTCCACATTACACATGCTAATTCATGAGGTCTCATTGTGTGCAGTAGAACAGTGTTATTAAAACCCAATTTATAGGTAGGTAAACTGGAGCACACAGAGTTAGAGGGCTTTGCCAGCTGGCTGACAGCAAATCAGCTTTAATGAGGAATAGGCTCATACTGTCTTGATTTTCAGTTGGCTTACATATATTACCCCGTCAGCTGAATATAGTTCACTTGAATTTGAACTCATGTTGCTAAACAAAGTTCTTCCATGGTCGCGTGCTTGTGAAAAAAAAAATCATGTCTTCTGGAAGTGGAAGGTTTTTTTTTCACTGTGGTGAAGGAAGTCAAAGCTTGGCTATGTGGGGTACTCCATCAAATAACTGGAAAGCTTTACTCTGTTTTGCTGTGTTATAAATGTAATTCATTATGTAGCGCTTTCCAGTCTTGATGGTAGTGCTTTTCCTCTCTTCTTAGTTAAGGCAAACTATCTTTCACTAATCTCAGTCATGCTTCACTTAGAGCATTACTAGTATACTGGTAAGTTGTCTTGGTTTGCTTTTCTTAAAGGTCTCTCTGTCATCTGCACAATGCACAATTTTCTAGGTCACTGAAATTTTCTTGTGGAAGAAAAGTAATTCAAAACTTGTACATGCATAATACTTCAGAGCAACACTTACAATCATACTGGAAGTCTTGATAACAAATTTCTGGTTAGCTAGTTAGGCTGTTGACAAGTAAGAGCAGATATGAGAAATGCTGTTGACCCTATGCAGATTCCTCCCCTGTTACGTGCTAACCTCACTTTGGTCATAAAGCAACAATTTAAAACCGGCATTGCTCATGTGGAGCTAGTGTATACACTCTCAGTTATCTGAGCACTGGTGTCGTAGCTCTGTTGTACCCAAGATCTGCTGGAGTAAAGTCAGGCAGTCACATTAGAAATTGAGACAGGTGGTGGGGATATTTTATATTGATGGTATGATATATCTCACAGTTCTCTGCAGACCACATTTTGTCCTCAATTACCATTTCCCCTGCCAATATCCACTACTGAAAGTGAGAATTAAGGGTGAGAGAATAGAAAGAATTAGAGTTTGTTCCTGTCTGCTGGATTTGTTTCCCACGCAACTTTGCTGCAGCTGAAGTTTTGTAATTGTTAATTAAGTTTTTTCTTTGCTTTGCTACAAAGAAGGAAATGGATTAATCTAAGCTTTCTAAAGATGGCATCTGACCACGAGGTGTATTGATCTAGCTATGTATTTAGATTACTCAAGGAGAAATATTTGTCAAGTGGACTGTTCTTTTTGGTAGGATTGTAAACCATGCATTAAAGCATCATATGCAACAGACTTCTTCTTTTATATATATAAAATAATATAAAATTGCAGGATGAGGTGGAAGTTTTACCTCAAATGTTCCAGAAAGCAAGGTAGTTTTTAGCACAGTTTCTTAGGGAAAGAAACATGTTGTACTCTTTTTTCCTCTGAGAATGATAAATAAAGAATAATGCTTTCTGGCCATTGAATACAAATGCTTCTGAGCTGGTTGTAAAGGGGATATACTAATCACTTCTGTGCTATAGAATATCTGAGTATCTGTTCTTGGATGATGTGTAGTTTGAAATGGTGTTCACAAAACACTGTCCAGGTTTCCTTGGTGCGCTGTCCACAGGTCTCTGAAGACAAAGGAAATGCTTTATTCATTTTAATAGTTTTTCAATAAGCTATTTTATGGTCATTTCCCTAATACCTGTGATTTGCCGTAGGTGACTTAAACTGACCTCATCAACTGAAAATCTAGTTCTTACTGCGGTAGCTACTATGGAAGCAAAGCAGATAACTTTACGTTCCCCTAGGTCAGTGAATTCCAGTTCAGCTCTGCCTCACTTAAAGCTGGTGCTGCCATCAAGAGCTCTTCAGAAATTCTATTTTCATCTGCCTAAAATTTACTTGGAATTTGACAGCAGTATTATGCATCTTAATCATTCAAGGCTACTTAAGAAAGTATTTTTGGAGAAAGAGCTTAGGAAGTTGGCATTCCATCTTTGCTTGGAGATAGTCTCCTTGTTTTCTGGGCTGTGTAATCCCATGATGCTTTTTCTAACACCTCTAAGTTGAGAAAAATATATTTATACTAGACCTCTCTTGTGACTTGCACATTTCTGCCAGCAAACTCAATGCTTGTAAGAAGCGTTATGTATGGCACTTTACTCTTGCCTTTGGAGAATATTATCTGTGCTGCTTACATTATGTTTTTGCCAGGAGTCTTACACTCATTTCCTGTGTCAGTTACAGCCTCCTGCTTTCTTAGCTCAGTCATTAACCATGATTTCTGAATTAACTTTCAGTGAGAGTAAGAGATGTGTGTCACTTTGTAACTTCTGAAAATATTATTTGGTTCATGTTGTGTTCCTTCCTCCTTCCTGACAGCAAAATCAAAACATGAGTTTTTTTCTTAATATGTCTTATCCAAGATCCACTTTTTTTTACTTCCTCTGAACCTCGCCATGGTTGTGTATTTCTGTATTACTTTTTTGGTTTTGAATGTTCCCTGAGTTTAAGCATCATTTCACAGAATACTATTTTTGGATGAAGGTAAGTAGGAGACAAATATTTCATCTCTCCTCTTCTCATTGTTTAAATTAATGACTGACCGGTAGCTATCCATCTTTATCTTCAGTATTCTGATGCCATCCTTTTTGTTTTGGCCACCCCAGGGGCTTATCGTGGTATTTCCTTTTCTTCCTAGTAAGGATGCTTCAAGTGTATGACCATTCTTTGAAGTTTTTCACAAAAGAATGACTGTTGGAATGGACCTCAGACTGTGGTTGGATCTTTGAGAAAGTTAGAGGGTTTGGAGTGGACAGTTTTGTATCCTGAAAGTATGAGGAGGGAAACTGAAGACAGCAAGGAACTTAATGTGACAGTTCTGCAGGAGTCAAATCTCTTCACTCATGTTGCAGGGGCACCATGAAAAACATACGAACCGTATTGGTCAACATCAGCTGGGATACACCATTTTTCATGAAAGAATTGGCTACTTAGCTATTAGCTCATTTTCTCTATAGAAAGGAACTAAATTGACATTTTCTTATAGTCTTTTCTCCATTTGTGTCTTTTCTCCCTGCCTCTTAAGTAGTTTGTGTGCTTCAGGCATGTTAAGCAGAGTGAATCTTACAGGTTATCCTGTAGACCTAAATTCAGAGAGGTAAGTTCCTTCTGCTCTTGGATTCATAATTCGTAGAGTTCAATTCCTACAGTTAATTCATTTACCTGTTAGTCTGCCATCAGAGCAAGGAGGAAGCAGGTCCATGAGCCTTCTCTCTGCAGGTACATTCTGCAACTTTTTGGTGATATAGCAAAGAAACAAAGAATACAGGGAATTAAATTATGGCTGTCCAAGTCTGAAGAAAGTTTTGTATACCCTCCATGTCCCTAAATTAGTAGATGGCAGTAACTGCAAAGGAGGTTGTTGAAGTTCTAATTGGTATTTCTACTACCGTCCGTTGAGGTAGACAGAGTACATTGTTTTCCTGCTGCTGACACATAAAGGTCATTTGCAAGAGCCACTGACTCAAGAAGTAGTGTCACCACTAATGGAAAGAACAAAGCTGCTGATACTTGGGCATATTTTTAATAGCTTTCCTCAAATTCCGTAGGTAGCTGCAGTTTCATTACTTATTCTCAACTTCTGAACCTCCAATGGCATTTACAGAGGCAGATAAGGATTTTCAAAAGCAAAGCTTAAAGCAGAGTGGACACATTTGCAGATGCTGATTTCTCCGACAAAGTGCCATTTGAACTTTTCAGGCAAGTTTCAGTATTTGGTAGCAGCAAGACCCTGTAAAGAACAAAACACTAGTTAATGAGGTCTGTGTTTCATTTCTCTGTCTTTATATGGCACCCCATGGGTCTAAATATTTGATATATTATTAAACATATAAAACTGATAGTAGTATTCAAGCTCAGTAAGTATAAAACACCCACTTATCTCTACACAACTCTGAGTCTGTAGCAGGATAAACACTTAAGAGAATGTTTCATGTTCAACAGAACAGACAATTTAATTTCAATCTTGTATGATATTTTCCTACCCATGGAGTATCAAAATGCTTTGCAAAATAATCAAATAAATAGCACAGTGAATATATGGACAAACATAGCAATTGGTATCATGCTTAGCAAAGCTAAATAGCTGTTTCACTCCAAAAACTGGATGAAATTCTTCTTGCTTAGTGTTTCAGTGAAAATAGAAATAATGGGTTTCACTTCTGTTGGATTGACTTCAAGCTATTCCTTCTTACTACAGCACAGAATGGTTTGGATGTTTTGCACAGAGTTTGAAACTTAAAGATACAAGGAACAGAAATCAAAAGGCTAATGGCTTGATAGCTGGCTATATTGCAATGCAGTGCTAGAATTATTCACAGCAAGTATTAACAACACCGTTATTTATTCTCAGTTCTTTCTTCAGAGACTGGGGGTTTCCTGTGTAAGTTTTAATCCCTTCCATGTAATCAGCTGTGAAGAGAAAGGAAAAGGGAAGCGTGGTACCTGAAGCAGTACAGGTAGGTGTGCTGCTGACTGAGATACAGGTATGGTCATGAAGCCTCATGCCTAGAGAAGAGACTGGTAGCAATGAAATGCACTGAAAGGGAGGTGACAGCAACCTTGGATGTATTCATGCAGAGGTAGGTACCATAAATTGAAGGGAAAAGTTACAAACCCAGGCCAATTTGCTAGACATGAATGTAACTTCAGGAGAACTGGTTGTTACTTTTATATGAAGAATGTGCAACAAACTGTACCAGAAGAAACAAACCTGCTTCTAGCAGATTATTTGGTTGGGCATTGAGAACTGCAGGCTTACAAGTGCAGCTTTGCAAGTTGGTCACTTGCGGATGGGCAGCACAGTGCAGTCTGTGGATCGTGTTACTGCTGTAGTGAGGATGCCACTATGAAACAGCAAAAATAGACAAGCCTACCTTCAGAACCAAGACTTCACAAATGAGCTGGTATGAAAATCCGTGATTTGAAAAAATGTTATTCTCCATGTGTCATCCTCAGACAAAAAGATACTGTTAGGTAAATTAACAGAACAACCAAACTTGGCACACTTACCACACATATACCAGTATTTTTTTCAACACTTTTTGGTGTGCAGGGACTCGCATGAGTTGAGAGCCTAGTTCACAGTGACTTTCAGGTTCAAGTGGCACCCAAAATACAGAGCTTGATTGTTACTGAACTGTTACACCTGTGTAACTGATGAAATGGACTTTTTTGATACCTTAGTTAATCAGGGACCTGAGCCAAACTTTACATTAAAGTTCCTGAATATCGTGTTGTTTTTCTTTGAAACCACACGAATCAGAACATTTTTTACTGGGTTGTGTTACGAAACCTTGAACTAGCTCCTCTGTTGGCCAAGCATGTGCAGCACACCATAGGAAAAAAAAAAACAGAACCTCAAGGGAGTATATTGCTAATTTGTATCTGTATTTCAAATATAGATTACCACTCTCCTTTTGAGATACAGCACACATGTGAAATAAGAAACACCGCTAACACTATATTGCTTTATTTTGTCACTGACCTTAGTGTAACACCCCATATACTAGAACTGTAGTGTCATCTGCACTGTAGTGTTTTCATTCCCGTTCAGCGTCTGATGGGCAATTGTGTAGCAGTCCTAGAGCTGTGATGGAAAAATGATCTAGGCTTCATATAAAATTTCAAATGGTGTCACTCTTCTCTGTCTGAGGCTGTCTGAATTTTTGGTGATATGCATTGTTTGTCTAGAAGTCATCATGACCATTTTTATAAAGGTTTACTGGAAATGAATAAATATAAATGGACTTCCAAGGATTTAATATTAAAACTAATGGAAAATTATTAGTAAAGTAGTTTTATTAAAGAGCTTCTACCCACTCAGCACTATTTGAATGACTTCTTCATGTAATGAGCAAACTGCTTGTACCTTTAAAAACAGGTAATAGGAAAAAGTCGGAGCCTTTGCAAGGAAACATACAATCTCACCTGACAACTGGGAAATGTGCAGTGTCATACTCCTAACATTGTCAAGTAGAATCACATACTCCGCTTGTCACTATTTAAAATATTTCAAAAGCTACTGCTATTCGCATACAGGATAAGGATATGAAAATAAAGTAGTTAATTATAAAACAGGATTTGATCTATCCTGGAACCAGAGAAAGTACCCTGCTCCTAGGACAGGTCCAGTAAATTTATATAGCTTGCCTTTAAATTCCAAAATTGCAACTTCTGATTTTGATGCCCAGCTAAAGTACCCAGAGATGGATACTGAAATGTCTCGTGTCTTTCACAATACCTACTCTGTTCTTCTGTAAAATCACTAGGCATTTTGACATCTTAAATCCTACTGAGTCAATAAAAAACTATACACCACTGTCCAGTGCTATATATATTTGTAACAACTTTCTCTCTTCTGCACATGTTTCTCTTCTACACAGAATTTCTAAGCTGTGCCAGCCTGATGATTTTTATGATTTCTGCAAGTGCCTACAATGGCCTAAACTGTGGTCACACCACCTGTTTCAATTTCATGCTGCATCGTATGTGAATGCAAACTGTTGTTTAAGGCAGAACAGAAATTGATTCATCCATTTTAGTAACTAAACATGTATTATTTCTTTGGATACTGTTTGCTGTCAATATTGATAGTTTTCTAACAAATTGTCAGTGTCTGCAGGTTGAGTTTCCTTAATGGGCATCAACTAGACAGCATTGCATGGTAGGAGAAGCAAAACAGCAATTTCAAGTTGTAGGAATAAAATATGAGGTAAAATGTGGTCATGCCAGTGATATACTGAGTGATAGTACTGACAGGATGGGCCATTTCTGAACCACTCTTGGGGAAAAAAAAAAACATTTTTTTTCTTTTTACATTCCCTACCATGTTCATGGTAATATGAACTGCTCTGCAGGACAAATAACTATAAAACCAGTTTCACTACATTAATTTTTAAAATGTTTATTGTTCATTTTTGAAATGAAGTATAAGTCTTTGAGTACATCTCAACCTTTCTATACTGGTATTCAGATCCTGGCATATAGCTTTTATAGCATTAGTGTTGCATCTGTCAATCAGTTATGTATTTTTAAAAGCATTTAATACATTAATTCTTTATTTCACATCAAGACATCCTTCAGTAATTTCCTGGAGTGATAATTGTGTAAGCACCTCAGCAATAACAGTAACGCTAAATAGTAATTAATGCTGCATAAGAGGTCAGGTTATCTGCTATTATTCCTTCTTGTTTCTGAGTTTTCTAAATATTTTATGAGTTTCAACTTTGCAATGTGTAAATTAATCTGTCTCAAATATTCTGTATTGCACTCTGTGTGAAACTGTACTTTTCTTCCAGGGAGTTGTGAATTTTAAGTAGGTAGGAATTATTATATTGTTTTAATCTCTTAAATTAAGGTGCAGATAAAAGTTTGTGCTGTTGTTTTTTTTTAAAAAAAAATTCTGAAAATATGATGAATCAGCATTTTAAAATATATAGCTTTAGGATGAAAAGTCCTGAATTATTGAAGGCAAGTGCCACTCAGGCTTTTGTGACCTTTCTGACATCCCTACATTTATAAATGGAGCCATATGAACCTTGGCTTTTGTGGAACCTCATAATGAATGTGGTTTCTAATAACAGCAAGTGTAGAGGTTAGAAGAAGGGAACTTTCTGTTATCTTATCAAAGAAACAAAGCTGGTGGCAGATAAAACCTGTGCAAATGCAAGCCCTCACCTTCAATAATTAAATAGTAGGAATAGTTTGAAAACAGTTTCACAAAAATTAGGATCCCTACAGAGTTTCTGACTGCTCATACTTGTAATTTTGTTTAGGAAACTTATTTCCAGTATTATATAGAAGTGACTTTTCAAGACAATCAGTACTGTAATTTTAAGTGAAACAATCACTGAAATGTAGAAGAGTTTAAAGCTTCTAGCCAGTATGAGGGTAAGTACATGTCAATAGGAAATGAAAATGGATTCTAACTAGCAAACATCATAGCAACAAAAATACGCTACAAAAGCCAGGTAACTAATTTGGTGTCACACATTCCTTTATTGTCTATGCTAGTGTATTTATAAGTCAATGTTGAAGAATTAAAAATCTAATCTCACCTTTTTATCTCTACTAATGTTCTTTATGAAGGAGAGATACAGTGTTAGTTTGTTACTACACTGTCATCTCATGGTTCTTTCCTGCAGGTGAAAAGTACCACAGCAAAGGATTTGCACTGGCCAAAATAATCTTTTCCAAAAAAAAAATTACAAACAGTAGAATAAATATAAGGAAAATGAAGGTAGCTAAAAAATGAACTTTCTAACCTTTATCACCTCCGTTTCATAATTCTTCTTTCAGTTCCCATGGATATAATGAAGAAAAAAGACTAGCAGAGGTTTATTTTTTCTCTTTTTTTTTTTTAATACAGAAAGAAATCACATTGGTTGAGAATCAATACTTATCACTGCTGGATAGAAATTACTGTTTTATTGTAGTGAACTGTACATTCTTAATCATGAGTCTAAGTGCCTTGCTGCCAAAAGTATGCACATGTGGCACTGTGTAGCTTGACAGGAGTTGCATTTGAAGATTTGCAAATGGCTGTGCACTTAGGAAAAAAAGGCATCCTCTTGCAATTATTTGTCCTGATTACAAAAGCACTGTCTACCAGGTAGAGACCAGAATCTTGCTTCTGTGTGCTGGCCTGTTATTTCCGTAAACTTTTTATTGCTTGCTGTTATATTAACATGAGTTTGGTATTCAGCAGAATCAGAGCATAGTGCCATTTTAATCTGATTTTTCGGTCTATGTCCTGTCAACTGGGTTAGAATACAAGTGTATATTATTTTTTTGAAACGCACATGGCAGTGTACGCACAGTATGACAGTCTCAAATTACTCCCTTTTAACTCATGATAGTCTCATTAATTTTTTAGTGTATGCATCCTGTGACGTCACTGGGGAATATGTTTTGTTGAGTATGATATCTGTTATCTAACTTTTTAAAATGGATTAGTTTGGGGGTTGTATTTTTTTTCCAAAACTTGTAAAATTAATAAAAAACTAAGGTACCTTTTTAATGTTCTAATTAAGTTCTCCGAATACTCAATTATATTTCAAAAAGTTGTATCCTAGTAAAGTTTTCCTATTATATTCTCCTGCAATTTCTGTTATCTGTGAAGTAATTCTTACCATGTTATTAAGGAAAGCATAGAAGATTCGTGGCCTTTAGCTAGGATACATGGGTAGGTATGCCTTTGTTATCTTCAAAGAATGGTGTTAGTTCACAGTAACTGCAGATGTGCTCTAGTGTCATACAAAATACTTTGCATTAAACTGCCGCTGCGTCTGTAGATGTGCAGGAGATAATAGAAATACAAGGAAAAAAGTTGTATTTCGTACAGCAGTGGAAAAGATGTTATATGAACCCTAGAATAGCACTGATGCACACTACCTTGCAGGGAGCAAAGTAAAGCCGTCAAAATACTCAGACAACTGTTGACAACTGACTGCGTAAACTGACTTTTCCCTCTGTGCACTATAAGTAAAAAGTTATCACATACTGTTTCCTGATAGAAATGTGTGTTTTGCCCCATACACATGATGCCACCTGCTGAACTGCTTATGATTTTTCCTCGATAGCTGGGAGGAGTCAAGGGGACTGGAGCTTCTTGACTTGATTTTTTTTTCTCTCAGGTGTGTAGTAGGTTGTGTGTACATATATTTACATATACATGCATACCTAATACATAACCAACTGAAATACCCATCATCATTGCAAGGGTTCAATGTTTCTTGTTGAAAGCAAACCATAAATCAAAGAATTGTATCTTTTTGGATGATACTATTTGCAGCATAGCATCCTGCAGGTTTTTGCCTACCAACCCACAGAAGTATTTGGCTGAGGTGGTTTCTTTTCTCCCTGGAATTTTTGCAGTGTGAATGCAGTTCTGAATTACTTGTTTGTTCATGGTTGCGAATGAGACACTGTAAGAGAAAGGGAATGTGAAAGGTAAAAGTTAAATAAAAAATCAGCAACAGCAGAAATGTTGACTCTGTTATTAGCTGTCTGCAAACACCCTTGTTGAAGATGATTATGCTACTGAAAAACCTTTTTGGTATAGTTCATAGCTCACAAGATAATTCCTGAAAAAAATTAGTAAAATGATGGGCAGCATGTCTAGGGCAATGCATCTTATCTTTTTCCAGCGGGGCAGGATGCCGGGCACCCTTCATTAACCTATTTACTCTTTGGCACTTTGCTGTAGCGGGGACCTCAGAACTGGGCAATAGGGTAGTCCTTGTGATAGGGTCCCTCAGACTCTGTGAGATAATAATAATTTCTTTTGATCTGCTCTCTTTCATGTGTACATCTTCTGTAGCCTTTTTCTTTGTTTCTCAAACCTTTTTTTCTGGAGAATTTTCAGAAAATAAATAGTACTTCTCCCTCTTAAGCTAATAGCTTTGGAGAGAATAGTCACAATTATTCTCTGATCTAGCATTATGCAATTCAAATACATAATTAGACCATTAAAGACCTGCAGCTAATGAGACAGTCTTGTTACTCTCCTTTCATGAGACCTAGGGTCAGCTCACTCAGGGAACTCCCTCTGCTGCACACTGAAGAGCCCAGATTTTGTAGTATTCTACATCCTGTAGTGTAGTCCTCTAAATAATGGCATCTATTAGCATTTTGATCTGACCCTACAGGCTCCCTACTGCTATTTCCTTGTACCTGTCTCCAGACACTGTGACATCCTGTGCCATCACACACCCTCCAACTATACTGCCTTCTGCACACCGTCTCAGCTCATATCACATCTCCAGCAACTCACAGTTATCTTTTGTCCTTCAGCTTCCGTTTTGTTGCACCCATGCTTTCATCTTTTATGTATTTTTCACATAAGTCACCCTAGGAACCTGACCATCAAATGCCTGTTTCCCTCCTGCTGCATGCTCCCAGCTCCACTCCCCTCCTCTTCTGCCCCATGTCTGCAGACAGGTGTGCAAGCCCTGGCTCTAACCCAGGTGTCCAGCAAGCGATGGCTCAGCTAGGGCCATGCCAGCCTTGGAGGCACTTGCTTTAGTGAGGGGAGTGCACAACTGAGGCAAACTTATCACAGGACAGCAAATTGTTGTGCATCACTTCTGCCATGGGAACCACCCTAGCGTGGACTTCTGCACTTTGTGGTAAGTGCTAAGTAGCCAGTGAGTGTCAGTTTGACTCTTCTTTAATGTAGGTAAGAGTGAGTGACCAGACGGTTAGCAAGATGCAGCTCAGGAGGTCATTGCTAGGCGGTAGCCTGTTCAGGCTGCCTTGCACAATCAGTAGCTCAAACAAGTCAGGGGACGGGAGGCATGCTGAACTGTGCGGCTCATCCACTGCAGAAAAAAACGTCATATGAGCACTGACTGAGCTGGTACCAGCCTGCTGGGCTTCTGCTCCTAACTCTTGTCATTGGCCTGGTGGATGACCTTGGGTAAATCTCTTAATCTGCATATACCTTGCTTTCCCTCTCTGTCAAATCTGGGTAATGCTGTCAATTTGCTTGGAAAGCACTCTAAGATCTAGTCATAAGTAGATGATATGAGAGTTCAGTCTTACTGCTTCATCATTAATTTGCTTTCCTGTCAGTCGTTACATCTAACTTTGAGGCTCACTTTCTTCTCTGTTACTTTGAAGTTAATTCCTTTACAAATGTCTTGCATTTCCGTGGCTATAACTTTGGACATCAATGCATACCCAGTATCTAAATGTGAATATGTGCTTACTGACCTTACTTATCTTGCTTTTTAGTATAAAGTTTCTTCATGTATTTGTTGCCTGCCCAAGGACTTTTAATAAACTTTTTAGTTGCTGATTTTCACTATGAAATACAGCAAGGGAACACAGAAATATTATGTCATTGAGTATATGCTTGAATTTTTAAAAAAGCCTGCATTTTGTTTTCTTCTGAACTCTGTCCTGCAAGGTGATGAACAATCTTATCCTGATAGTTTCAAATGAACTGTTCACGTGTTAATGAGATAAATATGTGCTGTGTTGGATTGGCTTCTGCTGGACAAAACCTATTAAAATTTAAATCTTTTACTACACTGAAATGAAGTTCATTTCATACTGAAGATAATGACTGAAGTCACCAGGGGCAGTACTTAAACACATGCAAAATGACACATTTAACTTCTATCTATCCAACCTTTTGTAATATAGATAATACTGTGTCAGGGTATTTTTTTTTGTTGGGATTTTTTTTTGGAAGGACTGTTATCATCCGCAATTACAAAAAAAATATGGTTAGGAGGTTTTTCCCCATAAACTGGTATGAATCTAGACACCTACCTTATATGCCTAATTTTAGCCTAAAACTAGTTTTTACGTCTCATGGAAAAATAGAGGTCTGTAGCACAATTGCTGACACATCCTTAACTATAGCATTGCTACAAGGCGTTGCTGTAATACAGTACATATTTCTTTGTGAAAGAACTGAAAGCTGCAATAATAAAGCTTAACTTTATGGTATCGAAATTCGCTGTGTTTGTACCTCCAGGGAGAAAAACAATTAGAGAAAGACAATCTACCTAAATAGGCTGGGAAACTGAATTGCTCTGTCTATGCTTCATTACCCTCCCTCTTTCTCATCTCACACTTTCCACAAATAGCATGATTATGTTTACCTGACATCTTCATGCTTCCCTGCTGAGCAGGCTGAGGAAGCCTTGCAGCTGAGATCAGCAGTGCTTTCTATGGGGAATGACTTGTATTTTTTAAAGGGTCCAATTCTTAAGCCATTTCAGCCAGGAGCTTCAGAGTGTCCCTGAACTCAGGAAGGGAGCAGAGCACAGGAAATGCCAATGGGTATTTTAAAAAAATGACCCTTGGTAATAACAAGTACTAGCTTGGCTGACATTATGTTGATACATCGTTGGTTGCTTGACAGAAAGGCATGGTCTGAGATACTGAACATAAACAGAAAGCCAACCTCATCCTGGGCTGAATCAAAAGAAGTGTAGCCAGCAGGTCGAGGGAGGTGATTCTCCCCCTCTGCTCCGCTCTGGGGAGACCCCACCTAGAGTACTGCGTCCAGTTCTGGAGCCCCCAACATAAGAAGGACATGGACCAGTTGGAGAGGGTCCAGAGGAGGGCCACGAAGATGACCAGAGGGCTGGAGCACTGGATACATGGAAAAAAATTTTTACAATGAGGATGGTGGAACACTGGCCCAGGTTGCCCAGAGAGATAGTGAATGCCCCATCCCTGGAAACATTCAAGGCCAGGTTGGACGGGGCTCTGAGCAACCTGATCTAGCTGGAGATATCTCTGCTTCTTGCAGGGGGATTGGACTAGATAACCTTTAAAGGTCTCTTTCAACCCAAACTATTCTATGATTCTATGATTCTAAACTTGATGACCTTCATAACTGGTAGAAAGCCTGACATTTTTTTCTGGAAAGTGCCTCTGAGCACTCAATCAATAGCCCCTAAGAGTGGCACTAAAATAAAATGCTCTTTTACAGATATTACAGATATTACAGCCTTAATAAAAAGAAAAAAGATCTGGAATAAGGCATGCAGTGAAAGTTACCAAATGTCTTTTCAGTTACTCCCTTGGAGAACTGAGTCATATCCAGAACAGCAGAAAGACTTGAGAAATGTACTGGCTGCCCTTATAAGGAATAGGTATTTTATTTTTCGGACTTCTCAGGTAATGGAGAAGAACTCAGCACTTTCTTGTTCAGAGTTGCCAAGTTATAAATCTGAATAACTAAACTACAGATAATTGGACACAATTCCTCAAATTAGAAACCAATATTACATGTGAGAATTAATGACATTTCATTATGCATTACTGTCTACATTAATAACCTATGACTGTATTAGTCTTACTAGCAGCATACAAGCCCCTTTTTCTTGTAGCCCCTGGAATCTTGCTCTCAATCTAGTTTTAATCTAATGCTGTATGAGCTGCAGAATAACTGAACTTGAATTCATCTGCATGTTAGTTTGAAGCACGCAGCAGTACTCAGTCAAAACACTGCCATGGTAGAACCTGTGTACATGTAAACTCAGAGTCTATATAACATAGGCTTAATATCAGTAGCCTAACACCCTGCTACTACATTTGGTTTCCTAACATTTGGAAAGACATTGGCTGGAATAAGGATTTGACATTTCTGCTTTTCTGCCTTTGCATCTTACAATGACCTGAACCTGCTCTTCAGGTGCCAAAAGCTTCTTATGGTCTCAGACTCACAAATAACTAGAATTTAAGCTTTACTCCATGTTTTACAAAATGTTATCAAAAGGAGGGGATGGAAATAATAGGCACCCTGGCTTTTTTGCCCTTTCACTTGTATTTTGTCTTGCTCGTTACAGTTAAAGGCACTTCACTAATACAATGACTAGGCAACTGTCCTGAACTTTCCTTAAAACATGCCCTATGGTAAATTGAAATCTGCAGGGTTTTTCTTTTTTCAGATAAGCAGCAATGTCATGGATCCCACCTTCACATTAGTGAAAAACCTAAGCCAGGCTCATTGAGATCAGAATGATTAGCCTGGATGAAGGCAGGATTCCCTGTCTGAGCACCTCTGAACTCCTGCTGCATTATCTCAAAGCTAAAACCTCCTGCAAAGTTGCAGTAAGTTGTTGATATTACTGGCCAATAAACCTCGATCTGTTAACAGTCCTGCGTTAATAATTTTGAGTGTCACATTATTATTGGAAAAGTGTGCATAGACAGGCAGATACCTTACAAATTCATACCTCAAAAGACCCTGAAATTCATGTTCATGATTTGTTTTAGGATAAGCACTGCAGGACCTAGGCAGCAATCATGGCCTTCTTTGACCTCAGACAATAATAATGACAGCATGGTTCCCACTCCTAAAAACTCATAACATACGGAAAGATGTCTCAGCAGACCTGGAAATATCAACAAGATAGTTACAATTCATTTCATGTGCAATGACCGAAGCCAGGCTATTGACCCCCTGCATGTGTTACAGCAAGGAAGTGTGAAGGGTAGCTACGGCAGTACAATAAACTAATGTCACACAACTTGATCTCATTCAGTAAAAATACTTGGAGGTCTACATATTTTATATTGCATGGATCTAGGCTTAGATTCTTCAGTCACTAACTCAAGTAAAGAATTTAACAGAAAACAGTATTACTGCATTTTACATTTTAATACAATTGTATAAATGTGTAACTTATACTAATAGTATTTAATACATTTGTATAAACAATACAAAACAATGTAAGGGACCAGACTGTCAGCTGTGATTTGTATGTCTGTGGCTTTTCTATTCTTAGTGCTGCTCTGAACAATAACAGCCAGTTATGGTTTCAGGGAGTTTTCATGCTGGCTAACATTACCTGGAATGCAGTGACTCTTTGGACTTATGCCCTGTCTTCTGTCCCCATATTTTGCCCCCGAGTGCCAAGAAAGTATTGATAGAAGCCAGCGCTGTCTTTTGCAGATTACCTAAGATCTTGGAAACAAGCCGCTTACACGGTTTTGTTAGCCTTTCCTCTGCATTGTTTCCAGTGCAGCGCAGGTTTGCCAATGCAGAGTGTGGCCTTACATATTTGTGTTCTGTGGTGGTTGTTCTTTCAAAATTTATCACATTTCTATAATGGAATTTGACAGCGTTGAATTTATTGAATCTCCTTATTATCCAATGAAAATGAATGTTTTGACATGCTCTCAAGTCAAATACAGACGGCAGTAAATGGAGTTAACTTGTGAGACTTAACAAATGTGGATCTCTTGACTGGGCACGGAGTTGTCAGATGAGGGTCTAGACCTTAAAGTGAGAGAGCAAGTACTATGCAGAGGTACAACCTAGCTCGAAAACAACGACCTCTAGAACTAGAAACCACGTGGCTGCCTTGGTGGGGTGCCTTGCTGACCCAGTTACTCCTGGCAGAAGGCAGCACTGATGTAACTTCGCTGCTTTTAGAAACCAAGCCGATGCTTCTGTGTAGTGAAGTGCTCTGCCAAGTGGCTATATCAGGTCATTCAGAACTAGCTTGAAGATTGCTACGTGGCAGCACATTTCACAGTGCTACCTGGAGAGTCCTTCCTGAAAGCATGCACTGTGTGCTAAACTGGGGATTGATTAGATGCACCAAACATTTATTGGTTTTCCATTGCTTTTAAAAAGAGATGAGAGGGGGAAAAAAAAAAAAAAAGGGGGGAAGCACACCTTGCCAACTCTGTTGCTTGAGAAATAGCAATAAACAAGCCCATTATTAATAAGCCAAGAAAAAGCACTTCTGCGCTAAATACATTGGTTCAGCTTTGTGATGGGTGTCAGTCTGCCCAGTTCCAGTGATTGCAGTAAAAGTGCAGTGATTTACACCTGTGTTGACTCAGCACACTTGCCCTTGTAAGTAGCCTGTGATAAAATAGACAAATAAATAAAATAAAAGCACAAATCTTGTACTATATGGATATTGCTTAAATAATTCATTATAGCTGCAGGGATAGAAGTAAATACAAAGAAAAATGCTTGCCTTTTGAAATACTAGCTAGAGCAAAGTCTTTTATTTTTTTCAGGCTGGGGTAGTTCATATTTTCTTGCTACACACTCTTCAAGAACTTATAAAAATGCACAACTCTTTAGGGTCTCACTTCTTTATGTGGTGAAGCTGACATAGTCCCATAGATCTAAACACTGTTCGCATCTCCTAGCACTGAAACAAATGTGGCCGCGCAGCATATAAAACTGCAGTTCATTTATTAAGTCAGAGAACAGCCCCATGCTATTAAACCCCTGATCGGCTTCTTAATGATGGCTCGCTGTTGGCAAGTTGCTCAGCTTTCTTTAGCACTGTGACAGAGCTGCACTTCAGCTGCGTCACAAATGTGACCCTTGCACCTGAATTATGCAGTATTCAGTAGGTGGCTGTTAAGCACCATGTAGACTTACTGCTAAATGATCAGTGTTTATTGAATAGTAAAATAGAGAGAGGTTTCAAATAAGAAAATCACCAGACTGTGTTTATGTGCACCTCGTTTTTAGAGAGAAATGGCTCAGCTAAATAGAAACCTATCTTCTATATTGCGCTACCACTTTCAATAGTTGGGAAAAGCCATCTATCAAGAAAACAAAATGTTAATTTATGTCCTTGTAAAAACAATGGAAAAGATTTGTATAATAGCACTTCAAGCATTTGAGGTTTTGGGATGGGGGGGGTTTTGCATTCTTTGCGTGCCTGAAATGTTTAGATTATTTGTGGTGGTTTTTTTTTCATTAAACACCTCTTTTCATACTTGAATCTCCAGTACTTTATATAGTCTCACTGTAAAACTCAGAAAAAAATCTCTCCAAGATCCCACTCTGAACAAGCCAACTGATTGGTTCTAGCATGTGAAGATAAGAAAGAAGAAAAAAAAAGAAATGAGATGCTCTAATTATTTTTTGAGGTATTTAGAAGTTCTCTGCTTAAATTTATGGATCTCATTGATTACTTCCCAGTTCTATAGGAGTTAAGCACAGTCAGTGTCAGACTGTACCAAAGTCATTAGGAATAAACCTACAGTAGGGTTTTTAGTGATACTTAACATGTGGCTTCAAAACCATATGCAGCTTCAGACCTGAGCGAGTGACTCGGGACACCACTGTTTGACCAACAGTCTTTTTTCTGCCTGGAACTAGTGGGGAGGAATTTGGATGCTGTAAGCACTAACAGATGGCTAGATCCTGCCTCACCCTTTTAAGCAGTTACAGAAATGATGGGATAAAAGAAACCTTCGTCTTCCTAGTAAGTGGGACAGAAGATGCTGTGTGTCAGTGCTATCACACATTACCACAAATGAAGTTCACGGCAAGATGCTGGCATTTCTTTGTATTTGTTTGTGACTCTATTTTCCACCAGCAATTCTTGTATAGGTATCTTCTTTTTAAGAAATAAAAGGTTTCAAATTGAATTCTCTGGAAATAATGTTAGCTTTAAAGATAGTGTGCAAAGTAATGTAAGTGTGGCCCTCTAACATGCGCAGACCTTTATTCTGTTAGGCTTTTTAGTCATACTTCTGTGCAGTGTGTAAAGAAGTCTAAACTGGTATAATTTACATATCCAAGCATTAAAAAGAAGATGTGGAAACTTATAGTCTAAGAGCCACCACATTCGTTTAGGCCAGGATCTTGTCTCTAAAAGTGTCAGAAGTAGAAGCTTAGACAAATAATCTAATGGCGCAAGGAGGTAATGGAGCTTCCCCTGTTGGATCTTTCAAGAAGGAGAGATTTCCTGAGCTCCTGAGGCATAGGTTACACTCAGAAGACCATGTTTAGAAGACACTAATCTGTGTTTAATAACTACAACTTTATTTGCCATCCTGAATTTTTCTCATGGCTTTTTGGCCACAAAGATATTCTGTGGCACTGGAGTCCACAGTTTAGTTACAGACTGTATGAGAAAACATTGCTTTGAATTCATTTGAATGCCCTCTGCTTGTTGCATTATAAACAGGTAGAAGATCATCTCCATCTATCATTTGCAAGTCTGCAGACTTCTATCTCAGTCATCCTGGTCCCGGCTGAAAAATTTTAGTCAGTTTTGACTTCTTTCAGATGGAGGTAGATAAGTACCTCTCATCATCTGCATAGTCTTTATTGTGCCTTTTCTGACTAGAGAAATTAAAATATGCCAATTAAGCAAGGCAGGGGCACCTGCACAACATGCTTGTCTGTACTCTGCCTGGTCTCCAAGGTGAGTAAAAGCCATGCAGCCAGGGTGCTGAGCTGGGGCTAGCTGAGCTGCTGAGCCTTAATGTCTTGCTAACATCACCCTGCAGCCTTTGGATTTTGAGTGGGTTTTCACGACTGAGTGAGGTGTGGGCAGAACTGCTCTCACCTTCATAGCTGCTTGCAGTACCCTTTGGCACTGTAGGCTGATGTTATCCTCCATCAGGTAAGGTAAGCTGTAAGGACAGAATGCTAGGACAGTTTCCTATGTGGAAGTGGTTTAAATGCAGTGAGATAAGAGTCCTTAAGCTCAGAAAGCTTTTAGGCACCTCAGTCAGGACTGTTGAATCTGATAGGAAAGTATTCCAAGCACCTTCTCTTTGTCTCCCTCAGTTTCTTTCTATACTGTTGTAAAGGCAATACACTTAAATAATGGATGTGAAATCTCAGCCGTGTTTAAATCAAAGGAGAAGAATTTCACTGACTTGACTTTGGCTAGGATTTACCTGAGGATATTTATTAACTTATTCCATATTCCGATTTATAAAATCTGCTATAGAAGAACATCACCATGCTGCTCAACAAGGTCACAGTAGCTGTAAGATATATGTTTTTCCAACATCAAGTGCATGTTACCTGTAAATAATTACAGAAAATTTGCATCTTGTTCTGTATCTGCCCTGTCCTCCTCTGGTAGTGTTGCTGCCAGCATCTTTCTTTATTTTTGTTTCTCTGCCTTACTCTCTAATAGGATTGCACAAAAGCCGGTGGGAAAGAGAGTGAAATGGCTCCATTTAGCTGGCCCAGTAGCCATTGGGGGAAGGAAGATTTGACTGTAGCAAGCCTATATTCTTCACTGTAAACCTGGTTTCATTTTCAAATGGTGTAACATCCACAACATGGAAGACATTTTGTTCCCGCCAGGTAGCAATGATATTTCCATGTGCATAACATTCAGTGGAAGTCTTCCAGTCCCCAGAGAAGGAGGGCAAAGGCATGGCAAGACAACAAAGATGAACAGATGGCTCAAGGATAAATGCTGTGAAGGAAGTCTGAGGATGTCTGACCATTGGGAAGGATTCATGGAACAAGAGATCCTCTGGACTGATCGACTCTGCTGGATAGCTGGGCTAGTAGCCTTCTGGAGTTGAGCTGAGTGTGGCTGATAAAAACACTTCTTAAATATACAGAAGTGGCAAAAAAAGGATATGACAAAGGATGAAAGTATACTGGAGAACAGAAGGTTGAGCATAAGGACAAAACCAGTAGTTCTTGTGAGTCATTATGAGATAGACACAGTGAAGAAAAATTAAGAGAAGTTTCCTTACTGGGTTTCAGAAACAACTGGAATGTTTTTGTAATGATGCAAGAAGAGTGTGCAAGAAGGTGGAAGAAATAAAATTGCTGGTTTAAGATGTGAAATTGAGTATCACAGGGTAATAGGAACGTAGGTTCACAGTACAGGTACTGGGGGGATACAATTTATTAAGGAAAGAGAAAAATAAAGGGAGAGATCCCAATGTATATTAATACAGGAGTAGATCATTAGCAGTACCACCCATACGGGTCAAAATCACTTGCAGCAGGAAGGAGATGAGGACATTAGGGAAATTCAGCTCTAACAATTGTAGAGACATAAACTATATAGGTGAAAAAGACAAATCAACTGTCCAGACCTGCTCTAGGTCTGACTTGTGGAGGAAATTAAAACAGGCAGTGAAAGACATCTATGTGGAAAAGAAAGGATAATAACTAGAGGTAAAAGTTTGGTATGACTCCAAAACCAAGCAAACTAGTTGCTCAGGATATCTCATGTGATTAATGAGAATGTTGTAGTAAATGAATGCAGGGATGGATTAGGAAATTAACAGTATCAAGTGAAAAACAAAACTGCAAGAGCTAATACCATGCAGTTTATAGGCAACCTACATAATCTTCATTCTGGGACTGGGAGAGAAGCCATACATAAAATCACAAATACCATCCGCTTTCTTCCCATCCTTCCTCTTTGGATCTGGTTCTATGTAACGCCGTGCCACTGGGGCTTTCGCTGGAGTTTTCTTTCACCAGCTGATCTCTTTTCCTTTCATTGGAAAGGAACAAAGCCTGTGGGTTATGTAAAATGCCTTTCTTCTTAACACCTCATGGATTACAACTCGAGAGAGTCTACATGAAAAATAACCTTCCTGAAGTTTTCCTTGAAAACATATCTGATTTTGAATCATCATCTAACAGTACAGTTCGTAGAATTTAGCAGAAAGCTTATAAAAACAATACCTGTTGCAATATAATTTTGTCCTTAGAGATACCATTTCAACCTAGATTCAGAGTTCTACAGCTTTTATCTATCCCCTCTCAGTCTCAGCAATATCCCAATCAATTGAAGCAAGCCTGACTTATTTAAATATCTGCTGTTTCCTTTCTATGAGCTCTGTGATGATACACTGTGGTTCACTGCTCTCTGGTGACTGCAGTCATACCCATAATAAAACATTTCCTTACCAAAAGTATCCCCTTTCTCAGAGTTAACAAGACCACCCTCAGGCCAATGGAGTGGCAGAAGTACTATTTTATGAGTCACCTAATGTGGGCTGCAATTTACTCCTTTGTAAAAGGCGAGCTCAAGCCTTCAAGTCTGTGTAGCCTACGTGTAATGTATTAGTTTTGGGCCAGCTCGCTGGAATATTTTCCTCTCTAAATTTCAAGCATTGACTACGTGTTTTTTCTGCATATGTGCTTGTCGTAGTTCAGCCCCAATCGGGACCAGACTACGGAGTCTCTCTCTCACTCCCCCAACCCTATGAGAGAAATAGGGGGAGATAATATAAGAAAAACAGCTCGAGGTTTGAGATAAGGAGAGGGAGAGATCCTTAAAGTTACCGTCACGGGCAAAAACAGACTCGACTTGGGGAAAACCAAAAAACTAGCAGGATAATGAGACAGAGAAACAAGATAAACCTCCTCCCCACCCCTCCCTCTTCCCGAGCTTAACATTATCTCTACTACCTTCCCCGCCACGAAACGGCACAGGGGGGAAGAGGGAATGGGGGTTGCGGTCAGTTCATTACGTGATGTTTTATGCCGCTGCTTCATGGTCGGGGGAAGAACTCCTCACATTCCTCCCCTGCTCCATTGTGGGGTCCCACCCATATGCCACAGTCCTTCATAAAACTGCTCTGGCGTGGGTCATCTCTTCCACGGGGTGTAGTCTCTCCAGAACGGCTGCCCCAGCAGGCCCTCCATGGGCCACAGCCGCCTTCAGGCATCCACCTCCTCCAGTGTGGGGTCCTTCACGGGCTCCAAGTGATCTCTGCTCCTCTGTGGACCTCCATGGGCTGCAGGGGGACAACCTGCTCCACCATGGTCGTCACCACAGGCTGCAGGGGAATCTTGGCCTGGAGCCGCATTACTCCTCCCCCTCCTTCTGAACTGACCTTGGCGTCTGCAGCTGTTTTTCTCACAAGAAAAGTTCTTCACAACAGGCTGGCAGAAGCCTCTCAGGATCTTTTCACATCATCCATCTCATCTCCTCTCCACTTCTTGGAGCCAGGCTGGGCCGAGTTGGGCCCACTCGGCCACCTGGCGAGAGGCCAGAGGGTGAGGCCTGCAAGGCCCATGAGGCTCGCGCCTCCCCCTCTGCGCCTCTGCCCCTGCTCAGCTTCTTCGCATCTTCTCTTCTCTCTTTTTTTTTCTGTTTTCCCCTTCTTAAATACGTTATCACAGAGGTGTTATCATGGGACATTCTGCTACCAATTGGCTCGGCCTTGGCCAGCAGCGGGTCCGCCCTAGGCCCGGCTGAGTCCACTGAACAAAGGGGAGCGACTTCTAGCAGTTTCCTAAAGAAGCTTCCACCTTAGGCCCCCCCCTCACTAAACAAAACCACAACAGTGCTGCATGTTGCATACACGCTTCCTGGGGCTGGTTGCTGCTATGGAATATAAAGTATAGTAATATTGCAGCTCTTCGTGCATAATGGATCTTCTCAGTCTTAGGGGAAGGGGCTGGCATTTGATGTTTCTGTTGAAAGAACAAGTATTTGGCAAAAAAAAAGACCTATGAAAATCTAAAGACTTGGGTCTACAAAATGAAGGTATCAACTTTCCTCATGCTAATAAGGTCATGACACAGTCACGTCATTTTCTGGAATAAGCTGGATATCTTCAGCAAATACTTTACTTGGTTTTAGAGTCATATCAAACTTTTACCTCTAGTTATTATCCTTTCTTTTCCACATAGATGTATTTCACTGCCTGTTTTACTGTCATGGTAATGCTCATGTGTTCCTGGATTTACTTGAGTAAACATTTACTTGCAGTGTATCAGGTTCCTCATGTTCAGGTGCATTCTTGTAAACATTTGTCAAAACACTTTCATTTTGTAGTTGAAGAATTTGAAGGGGCATAACAGTTTTTACAAGACACAGTGTCATTGCCATAGTAAGTAACATAAAAGTTCATTAGTGGTTTAAGCCACTTAGCAGGAGATAACTGTACATGTGGTACTTGTAAAAAAAATAGCTTGGTATGCTTGGCTGCCACCACGAAACAGAGCTGTCAGGCTGCTCTGCAGCCTCTAACTCTTCTTCTCAGGCAAGAGCATGCAAGCATCTGCACATGTGCCTGCGTATGAGAGGGAGAAAGACAGAGATATTTCTGTATTTTGACTGAAATTGTCTTATCGCCAAATAATATAGACCAGAAAAAAATTAGTCAGAGTTTTTCTCAATAGCTAAAAGGCAAAATATGAGATGTTATTTTCTATTTCTTAATCTGAAAATAAGTCTTATTCTGGACCCTACAGATTGTGCACATTTCCACACATTCATCCCTCTCTCTCACTGATCTGTTTTCAGAATTGCGTTTTGTAGAAACGATGTGGAAGTGCCCGAGAACTAGGCTGGGTCAGGAGCTGCCACAGCTATGGAGGGAGGGAATCAAGCAGGCAAATTTATGACAGTTTGACATTTCAGATAATAGAGGTCAGTCCTTGAAGTCGCAGTCCCTCTAAGATGAGTGGATTTCTGCCTGTGAATGTGGGAAGAGCTCGTACCGTTAAATTGACCCTTTGCTGCAAGTGAAGCATGTGGTGATAGGCTGGAAGAAAAGAATTCCTTTAATTATTGCAAGGCAAATTCTGCTTCCTTTCTGATGTGGATGAATGATCCCATTCGTTTCAGTGGTTGTACCTGCAGATGGAAGAAGAACAGGATTTGAATTTCTAGAATAAAGCATTATGTTGTGGATGAACTGGAATGAGAGTATTAATGCATTAGTATGCAAGACTTCACTTTTGCAACTAAGATCTTGAAGGATTGTTTACTGTGAATACTATTTATGACCTCTGAGACCAAATAAATTTTGTCCACTTATTAACAGTTTTTGTGCACTTTTTCAAATGAAGCTTCAATACTGCTTAGTTCTTCAAAGTACTGATGAGCCCTGTCTCACTAAGTCATTGCACCTCTCTGCCTCAGACACTTTTCCTAGCAGTTGCAGGAGCTAGTGATATGCAGTGTGATAGCAGTATTGGTCTGAGGTTTAGAGTGGAATATTTACTAAGTGTTTCAAAACTGGAACTTGGGAAATGCTCTGGAAGAGCAAATAAATAATTATTTGTGTAGTCATTTTCATTAAATGTTATAAGAACCTTTTTATATTTTTATGACAATATAAAATTTAATAAACTATATTGGCCTTTTTTCAGAACTGGAAATAAAGCCCTCAGATAAACAAAATAATGGCAGTCCTCAAATGAGAAATATGGCATTATTTATTTGCTTTTTTGTCATTTATGTTTTTTTTTTTAAATTTCAGTTTCTTATTGGTCCACTAAGTGTTCTAATTACAACATCAAGAGCTACTCAACTTACTGTTGTCTAAGTGTGAACTGCCGTATTTCTTAAATATCTGGTTTTTAATTAGCAGTGGAGAAAGCAAAGTATTAAAAATCTGATTTCTGTAAAAAAAGAGGAGAAAACTAACTATGTTCACTGCATATTTTTGATATCTGGACTGAAAACTTCCACAGAGACTTAAGACATAGCATAAAAGCTTGACTGTGATGTGACACAGTGGTAACTTGCTATAAAGAAGCAAGAAACCAAAAGGGGGGAAAAAAGTATAATAAATAGTATTTGTGATTTACATTAAGCTGAACTGTAGCATCAGTTACAAAGCTTTTCCTGAAAAAGTATGAGCTGATTGACTCCCTTGTTCTTTGTATTTCTAGAGATGCTAACCAGAAAATTTAAACAGGCCAGAATTGAATCTGGAGGAAATTATCAACCTCTTTTCTAATTGAAGACATTTGATAAATCTTATAAGCTTTTCCTTCTTAAAAATGAAACTGCCATATATATACATATACATCTACTTCTATTTAATGTGCCACTTCCTTTATGTTTCCTCATGAGAAGCAGTGTTGTTCCCAGCTAGATGACATGCCTGGGGCCAAGTATGTGCCAGTAGCTAAAATATCTGCCTGCAACCTAAAAGTGAAAGACCCTACTCTTGCCTAATTTCTTCTGGGAAGGAGTGATAAATGAAAATAAAAAGTGTATTTGTAATGTAAATGTACAATAATTACATTGTGTATATATATTTATACATCATATATAGCTGTACAACAACTCCTCCTTAAATACTTGAAGGAGAAATGAAAGAGACTCCACTCTACTAGGGAAAAGGGATACTGAGTTTTCTTTCTTGCTAAACTGTGGTTGAATCCTTAAGGTCAGAT
The DNA here is from genome assembly GCA_011801015.1 of Ardeotis arabs. Taxonomy (NCBI): domain Eukaryota; kingdom Metazoa; phylum Chordata; class Aves; order Otidiformes; family Otididae; genus Ardeotis; species Ardeotis arabs. The sequence goes on from JAAGAY010145708.1 coordinate 105,474, forward strand.
AGCCAAATTTCACAATTCTGCAATTATATAATATTTAGAAACCCTGTGTTACTCAGGGCAAAATTGGCTCTTACCAAGATGTGGGTTTCCTTCCAAGCTGGGAAGGAAAGTATAGAGTTGCCCTCTGAACCCCCAAATCACACATGTACTTTTATTTTGTAGAACACTATTTTTTTTAGGTTACAACCTACTTGTACACAATCTTTTTACTTGTGTGATCTTTCTATAAGAATTATTTTATCTCTCATTTTGGACTTGCAAAAAGAGGGAGAGGAATCATGATGTTCAAGTGATGAATTTGAAGAGCTGGGGAAAGAAGAACATTGAATTCAATGAGCTCACTTCTTTCTCTGCCACCCTCCAACAATGCCAGCATCCCAGACGTGAGTCCTTGCGCAGCAGCCTTGTCGTCTGGCCCTCACAGCTGACTCCTGCAGAATGCAGCTCCTGGGAACAATGGATAGAATAGCTGCTATCTATGGGTTACTAATGTCTGTCTATCTGTCTAACATCCGTTGTCTTTTGTCCACTTCAGTGTGGTGTTGAGGTTTTTTTTTTTCTTATTATACTCTTACAGCAGTTATTGATTGAAGGTGTGCTTTACTATAAATACTGTTCCTGTAACATTACTGCTTTTACTGCTTTTAAAGGCATGCTTTAATGATGGACAGTCAGAATCAGAGTGCTGGACTCCCTTTCTTTTGTACTTCTTGAGAATTTTTATTCTTGTTGCTCATCTCTGCCGGATCTTCTCTGGAATTTGTATCCATACTTGTTAAAAGTTTATTAGCAGAATGTTCTCATATACTATAGCCACACTTTCATCTTGTTGCATAGATACTCCTTCACTTACCTTTTACTTTTTCAAATGGGACATAGAAGAAACTCTTTGTGTACTTGGAAAGAAAGGGAAGAGAGAAAAAAAGTTATTACATATCTTTTTACTTTGATTTGTTACAGTGGAACTACAAGCTAAAAAAGTAAAAGAATAAGTGCAACTTTGTATGAGAATATTGTTAAATCTCTCAAAAACATTGATATATCATCTGTGTATTTGTTCAGAAGGGAATTGAATTAGTCAGACATAAATTACTTTTGCTCAAAGAATCCAATACTCTTGAGGTCAAAAGTTTAAATTTCAGACCTGATCCACAGCCCAGCTGAGTTTTCCTATTGGCCATAGCACTGGCTGGATCAGGCTCAATCAGGCTTTTTTTTGTTGTAATTGATTTCTACCTTTTTCAGACAAAAAAAAATAAACGTAATTGTTTTTGTAAATAAATATTACCTTATTGATTTGAGTCTGTAAACTGTGTCTGCAGAAAATTTATATTCTAGAAATCTGTATGATGAAACTGGGGAACTGGAGGTGAAAGCTACTCTGTAGTTCGAAACGCCCAGGCTCTGATGCCATTCCATGCAACATCAAAGGCTGGTGATTAACTTCTCCTGTCCTGTGATAATACTGACTACACTAGCAAATTCCTTTAATCATTTTATTTATTTTCTTCAACCCAAGCCCAAATGTGAAAGCAGCCAAATTCTCATGTAGTCATTTCATCTTCGTACTTGTTGCACTCAAGTTTTTCCAGGAAATGGTACACCTCATTGCTGTCCTGGCTCTCTGTTGCCATATTGCCACAGCTTATTTTTGTTATTTAATATTTGGACTTAGTACTCATAAGCTACATTTATTCTAGCAAATACTGCAGCCTGTACGAACAGAATTGTATAGCAAAAAGGCTGCAACCGAGAACCCCAAATCCATGGTGTAACTATTTCAAGGGATTTACCTTGCACTGGTTCTAGCCCCAGTCCCACAACTGCACTTTAGTGACCGGAGCGTGTCAGATGAAGACCTGGAGCAATCATCCTTGTTTAGTTTGATTCCAAATAAATGCGGTTTGTGCTGAGATCATCTTGTGATATGGACTGAAGCAGGAACAGTTGATAGAGGTCTTCAAAATACCCTGCTGAATGCTGAACAGTAATGTAGATATGCCCACAGATAACTGAAATGGGAAGACCTTGCCGTAAAGCAGATGCACAGAGATCTTGTTCAATTTTCACATGGTACATTACCATTTTTGCTTCAGCTAAGATTTTTGTGGTTTGATATACTACAGACTTTGGTGTGCCCAGAGTCTTCTGCCACCATTTCCTAATGAAACAGAAGAGATTCAGTTCATTGGGATGAGGTGTGAGCTGTCGCACTATTTGGTAGGACAGCAGACGTAAAAGGTGTTGCAGTACATTTTCCTCAGCATACTTAATTTCCCATATAGCCAGATTTAATATAAATATATACATATTTTGATATATTTATGATATAAATTAGCAAAGGCTTTCTATTTCAAATAAGCAGAATGATTTACAGTAGCTGATAATCTGGTTGGTAGTTTCAAAATATTCTGCTGTGCATAGCATAGTATCTCTTCTAGGCACATGTGAGGTTTCCTGCTGAGGAAACCATCATAAAAAGACCTCTTATCCAGTATGTATTGTGGTATGGATTGCACAGGGTTAGTGTTACTGCTCACTTCACCAAAATACTAATTCATCAAACTGACTGGAAACAACAGGTTTCACAGCAACATCAAGGTGTGGGGAATGACAGGTTAGATTGTATCTTAGATACGTTGTTCTGACTTTAGTGTGTATGAGAAATCTTGAGATTCCTGTGTGAAGTAACTGAAAGAGATGTTCCTGTGGTGAAATTTGGCCATTAGAGTATGCAAAAAGAGTATGCAGGTGCTTAATTTAGCCCCTTGAAATCCTGTGAATAACCCATTTCCTATCCTCTGGCCAGGCTACTAAATGAGGCATGCGCGGTAATTACTGAATTATCCCTTTCAGCAGGGGGAAAGCAACATGGGTGCTAGGCTTTTGTTATTTTACATTCACCCCCATTAGCGTTACTTGTTGCACCTAATAGACTCATAAATGGAGTATTGCTACTGTCAGTGACTAAATGGCACTTAATATTCCATTTTGAAGTTCAGGAAATCAAAAGTAGGAGGAGAGGCTTTTGATGGCCATTTGCTCAGTGACAAACTTATAATCAAAGAAATTGATGTTGAAGGTTCAGTTATGTGGCTCTTACCACAAAATGGAGCTGTAAAATTGTGCAGTGGATGCAATGGACTTTGGCAATATAACCCTTCACCTTATTAGAATTACCTCCAAAAATAGTATTAAAAATTAGAAGTAGACCCCAGTCTCTCATTTCTGTAGCATTACTTCAATATAGGTAATGAAAAGAAGAGAGTTTGGAGCAGAGTGCTGCATTTTATTGCAGAATATAACAAGTGACTGAAGATGGTTTAAGGTGGCAATTTCTGCTTTGCAGTGCTCAAAGGCTGTGAGCAGGCACCTTTGCCTGGGACAGGGCGAGGGTGACATCTTAAAACATTCACACCAATAGCTTCTGTGGACTCACTCTGGGAAAACTAATCCGCAGTTGTTAAAGTCAACAGACATTTGATAAATCCTTTGTAACTTAGCAATTGTTATCTCTAGGCATAGTTTTCTCTTTGTAGCAGTCTAGAGAATACTCTGGAGCACATTAACCTGTGTGTACTGTTTACAGTTCAACTGTATGTAGTTTGGCCAGCACAGAAAAAGAAACAGCAAAAGTCTGGCCAATTTGCTGTTTGGCCAGAGGAAAAAGCCACTCTGAAGAAAAGGGATTCAGATCCAGACAGGGAGAGCTTGCACAACTCGATCTGGATGCAAGTCTGTGTTTTAAACATTCCCATTACTCAGAGTTGTTGGTATTTGGACAGGTGGCTCTGACCTTTTCTGATTCTCCCACATAGAAAGATATTGTCCATTGATTCATGAAGAAAAGGTGGTGTTGCAAGCAGCTTAACAGAGAGTGCCCAGTGTAATGTATATGCTGAGGTTTGATATTCTGAGAGAAGCAGCTTGGCCTCTGCTGAGTCACTGAAGTCCTCCTCTTGGGCTGTGACCTCTTCTGACCCACATATCATCATGGTATTCGATGGATTCAGTGTCTCCGTGCCCTCCCTGCCACTGGATCTCTGTCTTGGTCTGAATTTCACCAGTGTTCTGAGAGCCTCCTTCTTCGCAGCCCCTACCATCTGGAATAGCTTCGCTGTGGCTCTCTGCCTCATTGACTTTCTTCTTCATTTCAAATCTCAGTTGACTATTTATCTTTTCTACCTTGCCAATTTCTTTTAATTTCCCTGTCCATCTGCTTGGTCTATTTAACTTTGTGAAAGCTTTTAGATTGCATATTTTATAGTAGATGCATGGGAAAATGGTACCATATTATATATGACCAGCTTCCCCAGCTTGAGCAAACGTGCTGTTAGCATCAGCTGAAAAATCCTACATCTCCCTGATGTGCTCAGTGTTACACTTCACAAAGTTATAGGGGGATGTTGAGATTGCATTGACAGCCAAAAGAATATACTTACTTTCCTAGAGCTGCAGCAAGTAGAGCAGATGGTATTTTCCCCAACTCCACATCACTCTCTGTCCTTTCCTTCCTCATGCTCCATTGTTCATTTTTCTCACCTCTCTGTCGGTTTGGTCCAAATTCAACACCCGCTGAAGTCAATAGAGAATCTCCCACTGATTTTATTTGGCTTTGCATCATGCCTCCTGTGATCTCTCCTCCCTTCAGCTATGCCTGAACCCAAATCCCTGCTTTGACCTCTCAACAGTTTGGATTCTGTCTGTGCATCATCTCTCTTCTCGCTTCCTGTGCTTTGCCAAGAGCCTCGGCAGAGCAGTGATGGGAAAAGTTGCGTGGAATAGATACTGCTAGGGTCAGAAGCTGGAAGGAAAACCTGTGAAAAATTTTCAGTTTGGATTACTCTGAAACAACATTTTCTCTAGCTTTTTCCTCACTGAACCAAAAAGAAAATAGGAACATAATCTTGAGTAAAATATTATGGCAATTCAGTTGAAATGTTTTGGTTTACTTAGGCTTTTATTTGTAATTAAAATGAAAAATTATTTCAAAACAGAAATTAAAACCCTCTGTTTCGAAAATGTCATCATGAAATATTTTGCCTTTCATGAAATAATGCACAGTGTTTTCCATGAATCATTCTTTCTCCAAATTAATTTGTTATATTTGTTAGCCCCCCAAAAAATTTTCTTTTGTAGTGAATCAATTACTTGGTTATTTGATGCTATTTCCTCTCAGGATTTTCCTCTGTATTCCAAAGCACTAGCTATCCCCTATCTTACTGAGATCCTTCCCAATCACCTATTTCTGTTGTAGACCTAGAAATGAAAGAAGGGGAAAAAAAGAAAAAGGAAAAAAAAAAGACAGGGTTGCTGAAGCTCTATCACTGACTTCTGTTTTGTCATTTAGACTGGGTGGTGATTCCCTTGATTTTTCAATCTAGTGCAAGATTGGAATAATTGTTACTGCATTCTCCAACTAATGCTGCCTGTACCCCATCAAACCTGCGAACTCCGGCCTGTGACTGCTGGTGTCTCATGTCAATAATAGCTTTGACTAAAGTTTATATGATTTTCTCCTGTAATAAGAAAGTCAAAGGCTTTACTCTTTCCAAGTGTTCAATTTCTAAGGACAAAATCATTGCCTCAATAAAGTAAAATGAAAATTTCCATCAACTTCATGTAGTCAGAATGGCTCCTTGTATGCCTAACAACCTCTGTGTTACTTGGTACTTGAGTCATTCCAGAAACAGAAATTCTTCTTATGCTAACATTATGGCTGTCATTCATGAGCAGTACTCAGAAGCAACTCTGTGCACTTTTGTAGACCTGGGAAGTGTTTTATAGTTTAATTGACATCCCTAGGAGTTGTGAATTTCTCAGCAACTTGCAGGATTTCCCCCTAATAGTATTTACAATAATTAAACACACTAATTAAATAACAAAACAACTAATGACAGTTTGATTCAATGCCAAATAAAGGACTCAAATAAATGCATAATTAAAGATGCTAATAAAATTCCCCTCAGCCCTTTACTGTCCACTCCCTAGGGCTAAAGACGACTTTCTACCTCAGAAATCTTTATAGCCCTTTACAAGCCCCGTCTCTAGGGTTACTGCCTTCTTTAACCTCTGGATTAAATGCTTATTAGCTAAGCACTGTATAAACCCATTTCAAATGCGGTCAAAATAATTAAGTTGCATCCAGAATGCTCTGTGTCCTCCAGATATGATACGCCATGACATTCCCATCTGCATGCAGGCTCCCAGTCACTAGGGTGTGCAAGGCGGTGTCTAAGTTTGAGCACCTGGGCAGGAGGATGTGTATCTGAGCATCAGACCTCCTTAAGCCAACGGCACAAATCATATGCTGAAATTTAGGCTAAGTACCCTGACGAATTGAAGCCAAAGTGAGAAAGAGCATAGCCGTAATGCAGTCCAGTTTAAGTAAAGCAAGACAGCTGTTTTGTAATTCATTATTGTTTATATTAAGCTTTCTTATTTATCACCTAAGTAGAATCTAGCAATAAAAATATATATTTTTTAAAATAAATGTATTGGAGAGTGGTGCTGCCATAGAAATATATATTAAGCAGCACTCAAAGAAGAGAGAGTTTTCTAAGTTACTATTCCATATTTCTTTCATGTGCCAGGAATCTCTCTCTCTGCCTGGCAGATAGCCTCATTAGATATTTCTCCCCTTACCTGTACATACATCTTTTTACATTTTTTGTCAATAATGATAAAACAAATGCTTATAAAAGTAGACAATGGGGAGTAATTTCCCAGCCTTTCGTCAAAGGTTTGCAGAAGAAGATTCGAGCAGACAGGCTGCTGTGATCACCAGGTACCCAATATATAGTGCATGGCAGCCCTTTCCACTTTTATCTGTAATGTTGTTTTGTGATGGGATTGTTGACTTTGGGGTTGTCAGCAGATAGTAGATCTCAAACTTCTCCTTTCTCCCTCTGATGTGTTACATCATTTCACATTATCTCATCTAACAAGCCAGTGTGATTTCGGATAACACTGCATGCATTTAACTTCAGAAGGAGCTCTGAGCCCAGCTCTGGTATCTCTTATCAGCTTTGGTATTATCCAGCCCCAAATCTGGGGCAGATGGAGGTAGAGTGTCAGTGAGAAGGAAAGAATTCCTTGCGCTTGTGTAAGCTGTGCTCTTTGCCTATAAAAGAAAGCAAATTGTGCAGTCTGTGAGGAAATTATTACACTGATCTGAGTGATGTAATTTGGATTCTGTGGGAAATATTAACATGTATCCTATATGGCACCTTTAGTTGTGGGGGAGGGCGAGGAGTGGAAATGGAGAAAGAGCTAATTCACATGAAGGTGCTGCTTGCAGTGTGCCAAATTACCTGTTGGATATCTGACTACTTGCAAATATCGAAGATAACTTGCATTTATCCCTCTGGAAACCCAAGAGAAAAAATTTGTATAGCTGGCAAATTAAGAAGTATTGAAAACAAATGAACATGAAGGAGGCTTAAGAAAAAAAGACCCAAAACAAAACACAAAACTCTGAAGTGTGAAAATAATAGAATTAGAATTAACAGCCTTAACCAAAACAGAGTTGCTTTAACCACTGATCTTTCTAAACTGCACCACTCTACATTCTCCAATTATGTCCGCATGCTGCTTTCCATCAAGAATAAAGGAAAAATCCAATCCTCCAGGCAATGGTATTTCAACTGATTCATCACATCATGAAACGACGTACTACAGTGTCAAATCAGTGTTATGCTAAGACACGTTCTGACCCTCAAAGATGCTTCTATTTCTTTCTTTTTGTTTGTTCCTGGCCTTTGTAATATCTGCTCTTATTTTGTTTATATCTTCAGTAACTTGAATTAGCTCTTATTTAGTGTCACACTGGCATTTTTGTTTCCTGCTGTTATCCTTCAGCACGTATTATGGAGTTTGAGTGGGGTTTTTTAGTCACTATAATGTGCATGCATTTTTCAGACATTAAGAAGGGCGTAAAATCTTCTTCAGTGTTTTTTAAACTCTAGCAACTGTTTGAAGAAAATATACTACTTATACCTATAGCCTTTTATTGTTTACATCCTTAGGCCATCATGACTATAGCAATAGGACTGTAGAGCATTTAAAAACCCTGTTACTAATGCCAAATGCTATTTTAGGCCACTGTGAAAGACTGAGAACAAAAACAGAGCTCTGGGTCACAGCTTGTATCTGTTACAAAAAATATTTAACTTAACTTCACTCAAAGTTCGTAAAGCAAAGGCACAACAGCAGCACTTCTTTGCTAGGAATTTGTTTTGCTAAAGAGCAAAACTGGAAAGCCCTGGCAAGGGATTCTTCTGGAGTGCTGCGTCCGTGTCTGTAGGAGTTTTGTCCTTGGTTGTCTGAGATATGATTCTGCAAAGTGGAAGGGGGAGTTCAAAGCAAGACAGAGACAAAGCTGATGAAAACAGAGCATCCGCAAGCCCTCCATGAGGGACTTCCTAATATTTGCCTGGGTGCCTCTCTCTCTCTGTCCTTTGTTATTGCTGTTGACGAAAATAGTGATGTCTGTTGAGGTAAATCTATACAAGCATCTTCACATCCCTGGAGTGAAAGGGCTTCTATTCTTTACATACCCTCAGGAGAAGTTGAAATACAATTCCAAATCCTCAGTCTTGGAGCAATTATTTGAATTGTTCTCAATATCATGCAGTATTTCCATGCTTAACTTGAAAAACCATTGTATTATCACCACGGGAAGTAGCCTAGGAGGGAAATGCTACTCTGTAATAAACAAGACACTGTCTGGCATGGCTGTACTAAGATGAAGAAGGAAAAAAAACCACCGTACAGTTCAGCAATACTTAAAAGAAGCAAAATGATTCCAATCTGAGCAAAATGTCACGGTTGTTCCCAGAAGTGTCACAACATGGGAACATGGGAGTACAAGATAAAGCTTTGCTGAAAATGGTTATGTCTCTTGATAGCTTTAGTCAGCTGTGGTAGGAAAGGCATTTCTTGCTGTGCTGCAGAAATGTATACTGGGCAGTAATAAAGGAATAAAACTAGGAAGTCACACTAACATAATAATGCAATGCAAATTTCATTTGCTTCAGTAAAAGCAGAATAAATTCTCTCTTTCCTACAATTTCAGTTATTCTCTTAATGACACTAGTCCAAGATTCTTCCATTGAAGAGTAAGTTGCAAGAGTTTGAAAAGTGGAAATGGCATCATTACTGCAACATAAGAATATGAAGAAGATTTAATTAAACTTTGTCAATAAAAGAAGAAAAAAATGTCTTTAGTTTCAAAAAACTTGATTTCAATTAATGACATAGAATAGTTAAATATTTTACTGGAAAAGGAGAAATAAGAGGTTGAGAAGGACATTTTCGAGAAATGTGGGTGCTGAGGCATTGTTTTCAGAACAGAAGTAATTTTGATTTCTGAAATTCAGAACATCTGGGAGATCTCACCTGTTTACCGTTCAGTAAAACAATTAAGACTTGGAAACTATTACTTAAAACAGAGGAGATACAGATTAGTGATAATAATCTAAATTGAATAGATCCACAAAGAAAATGGTTAAAATGACAAGGAGTTATGCTGAAAGGGGCCAGAGGAGGTTTGCCAGGAGACCCTAGCTAGTCTGTTTCCTCAAGGACGTACCATAGAGTTGTTCTGGTTTAATGTTGATGTGTTAGTTGGTACGTTAGTTAGGACTAACCTTTGTGTCTCTGAGATGTGAGGTAGTGTGGGGAAGTTTGCTGGTGACATAGCGTTAAAGGTACCATCAGTACAGAGGAGAAACTGGGTGTTTTTCAGAAAGAACTAGGTGACTTGTTTGATCACAGTGTTAAAAATTTGATGAAATATAATCATTAAAGTGTAAGGTTAAATAGTCAGTAATGTATAAGCAAAATTTCTCCTATATCATTTGAGCTCATTAGTCAGAAATTTTTAAGGAAGAGAAGGATCTGCATCTACTAGTTGCTCACGCAGTGATTAGGAGCTGTTCCTATCATGTTGCCATAAAAAAGGCAAATGCAATTCTAAAATACTTTTGACAAGCTGTTTCCAGGAGAGCTAGTAACGCCAGTGGATATCTCACTGGTTCATCTGGAATACTGTGTGTGCCATTCTTTGCATCTGCATATTAAAACAAGATGAATTTAGGCTTAAACAGGCATAGAGAAAGAGACTAAAATAATGAAGGAAAAAAACCTAAGGTGGAGTGGCTTTGTTGGCCTAGCAAAACAAACATGGAAAGAGAATATTTTTTGTGGCTGTGAATGAATTGAGAAACAAGTACCAAAGAACTTTTAAAGGTAGAAAAAACAAGTTACAAGATGAATATGTGTAAGTTGGGCCTATTGTGATAGGACGAGGGGTAATGGTTTTAAAATAGAGGGAGGTAGATTTAGATTGGATATTAGGAAAAAATTTTTTACAATGAGGGTGGTGGAACACTGGAACAGGTTGCCCAGAGAGGTGGTTGATGCCCCATCCCTGGAAACGTTCAAGGCCAGGTTGGATGAGGCTCTGAGCAACCTGATCTAGTCAGGGATGTCCCTGCTCCTTGCAGGGGGGTGGGACTAGATGACCTTTGAAGGTCCCTTCCAACCCTAACCATTCTATGATTCTATGATTCTAAATTAATGCCATTAAATAAATATATAAAGTTTAAAAATCATAATAGTGGGGTTCTGGAATATCCTAACAAAAGATGAAGAAGCAGCACAATTAATATTTTTAAGGTGAAGCTCTGTTAGTCTATGAAGGGGATAGAAGTGGCAGCAGGGTGCTTGGCCTGGGTGGAAACTGAGAGTACATCTGTTGTAACATTTTAATTGGAATGGGAAGTACACCTTTGAAGTGGGCTCCCCAGCATCCCCACAGCTGCACTTTATTTCACAGTGGAGTGGTCTCACACTGCAGAGTTTCCTTTCAGACAAAGCTGAACTGGAAGATGCAGTCCAAGAGCACAAGCACACTTGGTGCTGCAGCTGCCGATGCCTCCTCAGTTGACAGGACCAGGCAAGAGCTCCTAGGAAGTAAAACCCTGGGAAGTGCTTAGTGGAGCTCCTAGGAAGTAAAACCCTGGGAAGTGGATGTCAGGCTCTTAGCACAACTGTTTCACTGTCTCTGCTACTGTTCCTGTAACCTGACTGAAAAGAAAAAATGCTAAATCTGTGATTCAGTTTCTATTAGATTTCTTGCTCATAGCTCAAAAGGCTAAAATGAAACCCATCTTAATTCCAAAGGAAGGCATTTTATGTTTATTTATATAATGTTAGTGGTTTACTGGTTTTTGAAAACTAGGAGAAGGAATTAAGTTTTCACTGCTCTCTAGGAAGAACCATCTTTTAATACTTTTTAGATATATGTATATGTGTATTTATACACACACACACACTGCACATACAGACATATATATATATATCCACAGTTTCGTACAGAGCAGAGTCCTATATCACATTACAAATGCCATAAAAGAATGGACCATTAATACAGTCTTATTTATATCTTTTTATTTTGCTTACAATATTTATTTTATGCCAGTATACTATATTAATTACAAGGACTTAGCCCTCATTTGCTCCATTAGGAGATCACATTTAATACAGTCCCACTCCCCAACTAGCTTACGTTTTATGCCTGCCATCTCTGCTTTACAAAGATGAAATTCTCCTCATTGCAGTAAGTGTATGAGGATTTGCTGTAATTTCAAGGATTGGAAAGGGTCCAGATTTCAAACTGGAGGATGAACATACAGCCCAAGAAAAAACATAAACTTCTAAACTGAGCAAACTTTGTTTGAAATAGGAAAAGTCACACTGACAGTACCTCTGCAATGCAAAAATTATTTCATTTCTTGAGGTCTAAATAAGTATCATTCCATTATACCAGTCCAATGGTTTAGCAGGAAGATTTAAAGTTGCTGTGAATTAGGATTAAGGGCGTTTTGTAGTAGTTTGTTAACTGATAGCTTACTGAATTGAGAGGTTAATGGGAAAATCAAGTATGTAAACTCCTACTATTTCTGAAGATGTCATTTACCATTTAAAATCTTACTAAGCACACATTTTGCAGAAGTCATGCTCAGGTCTATTTTGCTCTGCTTTTCTTTTTTTTTTTTTTTTTTTTTTT
>JAAGAY010145709.1:0-17169 GCA_011801015.1 Ardeotis arabs
TTTTTTTTTTTTTTTTTTTTTTCAAACATTTTTGAAATTTCTGAGTTGTTTCCATTTGAAAGCATTTGCAACCGGCTCGCTGCTGGCAGAGAAAACAGCCCCTCTGGTGCTCTCGACAATGTTTTCTGTTCTACTTCTTTAAAACATAAAGGACGTGTGTTTCTGAGGAGGAGGCGAACGTTTTTCACAATATCATCAAATTTAATGGGCGGTTCTGTTTTTGCGGGAGGTTTATTCTCCACGCTAAAGCCTCGAATCAAAACGATTTTTTGCCAGCACTCGTGTTCCAGACTGAGCTCATAAAACCCCGCTTAATTATCACGTCAGTTCGTTAAATTGGTCCCTGTTGACGTGATGCTGATGGGTCCGTAACACCGTGAAAAGGAGCTGTGATCGTTGAGTTCTGTGGTGGGCTTCAGCCTTTATCCTCTTCTTTCACAGGTTCCCTGAGTGACTTTGTGGCTTTTTTGGGTGTATTTTTGCAAAGTAATAGTTCCTCTTTGCCTGTTGATACAGTGGGTTTGAGCCAGGGGACCAGCACCGGAAAAATGGCAAAATTTACCACCTGGCTTAAAAGTCATGGGCGAGTTGTCGTATTTTCTGCCCATCTTTTCTCTTAACGCCTCAGTTTTCGGGACAGAGACGGCCTGATATCACATTGCCCTACAGCACCAACCGCCGCAGGGATCACCGTCTCATTTGCAGTCATTTATGCATCTGCGTTAGACGATTGCTCATTAAACCACGACATAAATAAAGTCGTAACAGACATGGCGAGAGCCCGCGGCCTCGTTAAAGCTGTGGAAGTTTCTGCTGTTGACCTCGGCGCAGCCGGGATTTTACCCAGCGGTCCGGTCTTTCAAAGTCTTCGGGAGTTGGTCGGGATGGGATACAACGGACGATTAAAAGAAAAGAATGACAGAATTTTTAATTTTAATTTGGCAGTGCTGTGTCGCAGGGCCTGTTGCAATTAGGCGGCCGTGCCTTTGCACAGCCGGAGCCTGGGCCCACGCCCGTCGGAGTGAATGGAGATGTCCCCTCGGGATGCGGGCGAGGGATTTAAGCTTCGTGTTTGTTTTTTCAGGCAGCGTTTCAGTAAGTGCTTTACAAAATCAGGCTCCGGGGGAGACACCCACAAACCTCCCAGCCTCAATGAAGAGCGTTTGAATGGGAGGGCAGCTCCTCAAATCTTCGGGGAGAGGCTTTCTCCGAAAAGGGTGGCACACTTAGAAGACAATAAAAAAAAAAAATGAAAACCACCTATTGATGGAAATCAGGTTTATTTGTAGGAAAGATTACTACTTAATACAATTTATCCTCAAAAGGTCACTGTAACCTTGCGAACATCCTGCAAATCTTCTGACTCATTGCCGAGCTGCATCTATTGCAAACGATGTTTTAAATATTTCACAGAAAGGATTATGCCTCTTATACAGAGAGACGAGTGGGGCTTTTTTTTTTTTTTTCTCAATCGTAAAAAGACCCCGTTTATTCAGCCAGGAATATGATTTATAGGGTGAAAAAGTTAAACTCGAGATATATGTGAAACAGGTAATTGATAAATCATAAAACGGGCTGAGCAGAAGATGGAAAAATACTTAAGCTAGATGAATTCTACCGAATTAAACCGGGCTATTAAATTGCCTAGCATCCTGCTTAATAAAACTGATATGCTGGTTTGTGCTGGACATGTGCAATGGTAGATGGCTTCCCTGAGCAGCGTGGACTTCATCCGCTGGAGGATCTGATGCGAGGCAAAATTAAAATTTTGATCTAAGGTCTGCAACTTTCCGTGAAGGTAGGTCCCGAAGCAGCGAATCCTCTGCCTATGGATAAATGATTTATCCTGGACACGCGCAAAAATGACCCAGCAATGGAGGCAGAAACAGAGAGGCTGTTATTTTGGGGGAAATTGTGCAACGGAGCCCCATCACTGGGAAAACAATAGTTCCCTTCCCAAAAGCCCAGAGAAGTTACCTATTGAAATCCCACTCCGAAGAAAAACACATCAGCACATGCTCAGAAAAGTGGAGGAATGCTTCACAAAGCTCCCTGAGCGCTGGCATTGTCCGCGGAGCAAAACTTCTCCAGTGGGACGAAGGGTGTGCATCAGTGAGCCAGACGTGGTACCCACCACCCGCCAGCTCCGCTTCACGTCCCCGATGACCGGTGTGTGACTGGAAGTAATTAAAGTCTTTCTGCCAGCTCTTAGTTGATTGACCAGAGAGCAGCGGAGTCCACTGGAAGGAGCCAGATATCCTGATAATTTGTTAAAAGACCCTTTAAACCCGCACCCAGCCACTTCATGGGAAATGCTAATAACGCCTCTTGGTTCGTTATCTCCTTGGGGTTAAATTACCCTATTCCTGCTTCAGAGGACAATGAGTGTGGTGGGCAGCCCCAGCGTAATCCTCTGACCCAGCCCTACCTGCGGTGACACCGGGGCCAAGGAGGGCTTTTAGGATGGGAGCTGTTTCCACAAGCAAACTTTCCCAGTGGCCGGGAGCTGGGGAATCGCGCTTCTGCCTGGGCGGGGAGCAAAGCAGCCTGGTGAAATTATTGAAGACTCTGAAACTGAGATAATTAAGTCAAAGACACACTTTGTCTGTGATTGATAAACTAATGCGGACACCTAATCACCTCTAAGAAGAAGAGTAACGCTTTAGTGTACTTCAACCAAGGACATTCGTCCAACTAAACCTTGTGAAGAACTTTTAATCAGAATGTTTGGAAGATGCTTTGCGTTTGGTGCCAACTGCTGAAGAAACTAGGGGAAAGGTAATTCCGGTGGGGGTCACCACGACCACTGACTCACAGACCCTCTGCTCAATTCCTACCACCGACTCAAAAGAAATGGGTGGAGCAACAGGACTGAGCACGCGTATGAATTAACATGCAAGGCGAGGAGAATTTAACCAATCATTTAAGAGAATACTAATGCATATTAAAAAGTTGAATATGTAAAATTTTTGTATATAAATATACTGCCAATACACCAATGTCTCTCCTGAGTGCGTGATTATTGGCTCATTGTACACCGGGCTACGAATCTGCTTTTTTTTTCGGACAACAGCATGGCATCGGGAAGAGCTCCCGAGCCCCTGGGCCAACTGGGAAAGGGGTGAGACCCAGGGTCAGCTGGGCCAGGCGTGGGAGATGTGGAAAACGCAAGCTGGGAGCTGGAGCCGTGTGGGATGGCTGCAGGCAGCAGCGTTGCGTTTGCTTTCCTCAAAGCACGCATGACTTTTACTCTTTTTTATCTCGGCTATTGTCTCTCCCCATTGTCCAAACACATTTCTTACCAGCTGGTAATTTATTTAGTGTGTGCCGTAACACCCAGCTGTATCCCACGCCACCATAAACCGACTTAAATAAACTCTGCTAGCTCGGGATGGAGCAATGGCCAACTTCTATTGAGAACAGGCGTTGAAAGGGAGAAAAGGCCCAGATTCAGAAATGCATTTAAGTAGCAAACACCACCAAAATCAGCAATGACCTTAGCAGGCCTCGACTATTCCCTGGATGGAGCAGGGTTTAGCAGGGTCACGCAGGAGGAACAAGAAGGGATTTGAAGGGAATTGCAGATGATGTGTTGGCCAAGGTCCTTACTCTAAGAAGAGGAGGCATCTCCCACCTGGTTATTAAGATGCATTTTGCTGGCATCCGAATAGCTGTTGGTTGGAAAAGGAAGATCTGAAAGTGTCCCGGTCTGGCGGGAAGCAGGCGTCCAGCTGGGGCACCTGAGCAGGAGAGCAGCGGGTCTCTGCAGGCTTCCCTCGCACCAGGAGAGCAGACCCATGCTTGGGCATCAGGGGTTCTGGCGCTGAAAGTTGTTCCGTTCAAAAACAGAGTTTTGGAAGAGAAGAGAAACTCCTCACACTTTCAGGTCAAATTCAGCTATTGGTTTCAGCTAGAAAAAAGCATAGAGTTGGTTTTTTTTTTTCAAATGTCAAAACATTTCACTTTGGACTTGCCAAAGTGTTTGACATTTCCCAAGCAAATCCTTCAAGTCTTTTGTTTCCAAACAGCGTTTATTTATTTCTAAATTGACCTAAATTAAAAGACAAAGGTTAGAACAGAAGAGTTAAATAACTTAGCAAAGCAGAACCGAGTGCTCTGGACTTGACTCAAAGATGATGGTTCAGGTTGACCCAACATGACATGGTTTGGGTTTTGTATTTTTTTCTCCCTAAAAGCTGAGATGCAACAGAAGCTGAGTGGTTTGTTTGTTGGTTGTTTTTTTTTTTCCTGGTTTGGCCAGGGAGCCAAAAAATCCATTATCTGCCCAGCTTGACGGGGAGCTCTTCCGCAGACTCCATGGTGAGGAGAGATCCCTGCCGCTCCCTCCTTGGGATGGGTGGGCAAGAGGAGCCCGTCTTGGCCAACACGCCAGCGTGGTTGTCCTCATGCAGGGTGGAGAACAAGGCTTGTGGCTGCCAGACCCAGATGTTGGGAATGTCTTCCGGCATCTCTGGGCTGATTTCTGCAGCTCTGAGTGGTTTATAAACCTTCCAGCGAGGCTCGTGTCCCTGCGCCGACCCGGCGTGGCTACTTTTAATTTAACCTTTTGTGTGAGTTCAAGCTAACTTCGCGTTGGCTTGCAGCCCATGACACAGCAGACACGTGTGTGTCCATCAGTGGCCTTACACCGTCATTAGCAGAGGTTTGTGTAAATACGCTACCCAAGTATTTGATTATTGGCTCGCTTTCATGCTTCACTTTTGATCGTTATAATGTCAGACTTCAAATACTTGCTTTTTTTTTTTCCCCTGCCTGAGCAGGCAGCTCATTTAATGTCATAAAACAAAAAAGGCTGCATTGATGACATATTTCGATTTTTTTTTCCCGCCGCTGTTTTTTCTTGTGCTTGACAAATGAACAGAAATATGGGGATGAAAGAGAAGAGCAGAGCGAGGCAGAGAGAGAATAGAAAACAAGAATAACTTTAAGTATAACAAATTGAGTAAATATCATAAGGAAGTGATCAAAACTAATGTCCCGTGCTCCAGATGCTGAAATGTTTTGTAAATCGCATTTGAAGAGGAAGGTATCTGGGCTTTATTTTCCTTCTTCCTGAAGCTGTGGGTTGCCATTGGCAGAGGTGGGTTTTGGGGTGGACGATCCCATCGGTTGGGGCAGCCGGGATGCAGCTCCTGGTGCTGCGGTTCTGCTCCAAGAGGTTGGTGCCTGCCCCGACCCTGTGCTGCTGGGCTTGGCCCTACCAGAGCTGGCTCCGTAAAAGGGGATGCTGCAGCATCCCTGTTGCACGGGTTGCAGTGGCTGCTAATGGCCATTTTAGCCAAGAAAAAGGGAAGATGCTGGTGCTGAAAGCCCTCCTCAGAAGCACGGATTTGCCCCAACCTACTGTGAAGCCTTGGGGAGTGCATCTGGGGCTGGCAGCCTTGGAGAGCAGTTGGGGGCACGGTCAGCGGCCGCGTGGGCACACTCCTGAGGAACACCATCCCACCCCGCGTCATGGGACACTCCGATCTCCGTCCCCCCAGCAAACCTGCCGCGAACTTGCCAGAGAGCGACCGAGAGTGCTAATTGGATTGTATCAAACCGGCATATTTCATCAATGTGACATCATTTCCTTGCTGCTTTCAGCGGGCTGATTCCACAAATGTTTTCTATTTTACCCCAGGATTCAAACATGAGATGGGCTCGGAACTTGGCAGTAATTTACTCGCAGCTTAAATTTATGACATATACGAACATTTATTTTCATTTAAAATGAAAGGCAGAGCTGCGCAAACATTTTTCATCCTTTTTTTTTTACTCTATGTGCTGGTTTTACCTTCTGTAGAAATTATTATAAGTCTAGTTATATAGCCAAGGGAAAAAGAGAAAAAAAGGAGTTCTTATGCTTCAGGGGAAAATGTGTACAATTAATATCAGTTTACACATCTGTAATAACATAAAATATATACACCCGAGGTTACGTGTCGTGGCATAAATCATAAAAGGGTCATAAAGAGTTATTTAAGAACCTTGTAACAGATTTTATTAAATAACATTATCAAATATTAAAGCTTGGTGTGAGTAAGTGCCGTAGAAGGGCTGCGCAAGCTTCCTTTGCCCAGTACGGAGCTGTAAACAGATTTTCCCAATAAAGACCGGAAAGCCGGACCAGATCCTCGGCCAGGTTCAACCAAGAGCGATCACCTGGGTCTAGCGGGGCTTCCCTGGTTTATCCGAGCTACGGATTGGCCTTTCTGGGCAAAAAGCCCATGGTCTGAACGGGGTGGGGGTACAGGGACAGTCCCATCACTTTGGGAAGTCCCGTCACCCTCCAAGAGACACTGCCTGCCCAGCGTGGTCTTCCCAGCCCCTCAGACCAGGCGCTGGGCTGCTCTCCTCCAAACCCATCTGGGTTTCTAAGGCACCAGACCTTAACATCAAGGTATTGCTTTCACGGGAAAAATTATTGGGAGTGCTCTCAGAGATCCCCATGTTTGCCCAAAGCTTTATTTCCCGCTTTATTTCCCTCCTTCCTCCTTTTCAGGACTGTATGCTTGGCATACAACACTTGAGAAAGTTGGCTTTCTGAAGTAGAGGGGTAGGAAATATAGCACCAATAAAGTTTTACATCCTTTCTCTAATATATTTTTTTTAAAAAAAAAAAATCTCTGCATAATATGTTTTTCTTTGCAAACGTGGAGTACCTGAGCCTGCGGTAGGGTATAAAGATTTTATTGGCACCCATTTGGGATGGCGCAAGAAAACCCTCTCTCTCTCTCCTTGTAAAAGCTTTAATAAAATAAAATTGTAGAGCATTTAGGAGAAAATTAATAACTAATTTTGCTGAAATACCAGAATACTGCTAAGCCTGCTCAGCCCCTCAATAAATAAAGGAGCAAGCAGAGGAGTAAATAAATTTAGCCAGGCCAGCTTCCCAGCCTCCCTGCTGGGACCGCAACGCCAGCCTCATCTCAGCCCTCTCACCGGGAAAAGCTGTGGCAGGGATGGAGAGCGGGGCTCACCGGTGCTGCAAAACCTACCTGCCTTCTCCCTCTTCCCAGGCACGGCGTCAGTGGGACGATCCACCCGGGGACCCGCGCACCCCCAGCTGCCACGATCCATGGTTGTTCACCCAACTGCAGGGTGCCTGCTCCCTCACGTGGTCCTGGAGGAAGACCAGCATCTCCCAAGGGTGACCCGAGCTATGGTGAGACCCGAGGACCTGCCCTGTGGAGGCACCTCTATTTCCTATGCTAGCTCAGACCAAATATTTCACTTCGAGATGGCAGCCAAAGCCCGGTGAGATCAGTATGATCATGGGAACTAGCAGCTGGAATTTCGGGAAAAGGGTGACACATCACATGGTGTAAATCTATCCAGGACAGGACAATTTTATTGCCGCTTTATAAGCCTCCATTGAGACTTTCTTTAAGAGAGAATTCAGGAATTTGGTCATCCACACACAAGGAAGCTCGGCTGGAGCTAGACCCGGCACAGAGGAGAGCTCCAAGGAACCCTGGAGAAAGCAGAGTCTGTCTTTCAGCCAGGAGAAGGTACGACTCCTGTCAACAACCACATCTCAGGGGTGGAGAAGATCCAGCGAGGCCGGTACCGGCTCCAGGCAGGTGGATCTCTGCTGGCCTGCGGCTGGAAGAAGGTTCCCAACCATCCATGGAGATGGTCCCGAAGACCTTTTCCATGCAAGCTGCGGCCATGAAAACTCCCACATTTGTGTTTTTTGGGGGGGCTATGGAAGGTATAACACCATGTGGGAGTCTCCAACGCAAAGGTCTCATCACCACCTTCTGCTCTCCTGCGCTATGCGGGACAGCAGAAGTTCAGAGGGTGGGAATACTCGCTCTTTGGTCCTCCACCCTTCCACCTCAAGCCCTTTCAGCCATGCAAGGCCAAGGGAAAACCTAGTCCTCTCCGGTATCCCTCCTGTTTTCAATAAAAACATGTTTTAGTTTGGTGAACATCAGCAATACAGCCATTTGTTATGTATATACTGAAAAGAACTTGCTTGTGTTATTATATCAGTCATTAGGCATCGCATTTGATACGGGTACTATATTAATTCCATATAAATGAAGGGGTTAGGAAAAGTGGTCTGACTCAAACAAAATAAAATCGGCTGACTTCAGAGATATTGCTTGCAGATAATACAAGATTTTTTTGATTAAAATGTATAAGAATTTGAATAAGAATGCATTGTTTGGAATACATTTCCACTGGTCTCCAAAAGAATTCCTACTTGCAGATATATGTGGTTTGAGTTAACAGGCGAAGGATTAAAAAAATACGTCGGTTTGGGTTAATTCTTGTAATTATATATTTTTTGGTAAATGTAAATTGATTTTGCATAATAGATCTGATTGGAAAATTACCTGTTTGAGACGGGAAAATAAGAGAGACTGCTGGACAAGAGTTTGCAAAAATGCTGGGTTTCAGTCGGATGCCTTGCTCTGAATGAAAGTCTGTTTCAATAAAAACCTTGATTCGAAAATTGTGGTTTTTAGCAGGATGGTATTTGATCCATTAAAACTGTATTGGTTTCATTCTTGATGTCTGCCTTTCGTTGAAATATATTGGTACGAAGCATGAAATAAGCATGTGTCAGGCATTACTCAGAATAAATAAGGAGAAAAAAAAAAACCAACAAAAAAAGAATAGCAAAGCAACAGCAGCTATAATTGCGAAATCAAGCCTAAATAACCCAAAGTGGTTTTCTGTCACGTGGCCCTTGCGCTGGAAAAAGGCAGAGCTGGGCGCAGAAGGTGAAGGCCTGGCGTGATGGACAGAGGGAACCCAGCCTCTCCCCCGGCGAGCCGGGAGAGCGGTGCCACTGGTGCCACTGGGAGGAGGACCAGGCCCCAGGAACGCAAAGACAGAAAATATCTGCTTTATTAGATCAGCCCATCCAAGGGATTGTTCCGCAGAGGACAGGCGGAATTGCTTTGTCTGGCCCAAATTTGCGTTATACCAGTGACGGGCATCCTACCGCTTCCCTTGGAGGACTTCTCCACATTCTAATTGATCTGATTGTTAGGAAATTGTTCATAAAATTAAGAATCTTGGAAGTAAATGAGGGAACCCAGGCAGAACTGCTCCACGCAAAGAGCAACGGCCATATGGAACGAGTTAGGCTGGGGAAGGCAACCAAGCAGTATAAATGAGTTCAAGAGACATTCAGATTTATTTCTGGAGAAGGAAAGGGAAGGGGAGCATGACAGAGAAAAGCAGGGAGGTAGGTTCAGCAGGCGTCTGAAAAGGCAAGGCATGCCTGCAGGGAGGACACTTACAGGGAGGGAACTCTGAGGATGTTTTTCCTGGGACTCCTCGTTTATATAGATGCCCGACACGTGAGAAACTCACACTCCCTGTTGCACTGAAGGTGAGAGAGGTTCCATTTTTTTCCCAAGGAAGATTTGATTTCAGGGAAAATTCAGCCAAGGAAACAAGTTATGCACTTGAGGCGTTGCTTCTGTCATGCTGTGCTGGGAGCGTGCGATTAAATCCCCATAATTTCAACTTAAGCCCAAGAATCATGCACTGAGCCTTTACGCTTGAGGACTGTGACATATCTGGCCAAATAAAAAAAAAAAAACCAACAAAAACCCGACAACTCTTGCTGCAACATTTTCCAAGCCTTACGCCATTGGCTATGTAGAGCTGGGGCCAACCTAGGGTTATAAACCTTCCTGGTGGGAGCAGAGGCATGCCCGTAAGGAGTTACCAAACAAATCACTGCCATTTTCACCCTTGCTGGCAGCCCTGGAAGAGAAGCGTCACCAAAAAAGAGCAGCGGCTCCGTGCCGACAAAGGCTTCCTTTCTCTGCTGCCCATCACCAAAGAAAAGCATTTCTGTCACTTGACCCTGCCAGTCACACTAAAAAATGAAAACCTGCCCAGGGTACACTCCAAAAATGAGCTTCCCCCCTTGTCTAGAAAATAAATTAGCGTTTGCAAAGAATGGCTTCAGAGGGACGAGGCCGGGGCAGAGCTGGCAGGGGCCGCTGGCCTTGCTGAAGCTCTGCCCTTCCGTGCCGGGCCGCGCTTGGCCTGACAGGCATGATTGATCCTGTGGCTAATGCGAGGCCGCGAACACAGTTTGTCAAACTCTGGGGAAAAGCCCATGCAGACCAAGCCCGGGTTTCCTGCGCTCCAGAAAACCTTTTGAGATAGCAAAGTCTGAAAGCATGAGTTGGTCCTCTGGCAAGCCCGGGCAGAAGGAACAAAGGTTTAAGGGGCGCAGAGAATTAACTCCGGGGCTGAGGTGACGGCCACAGGCTCACACTGATTTTGCTATTTTATGGTATGCCTTGTTCCCGCTGGGTCCCCCTTAGGGACCTTAGGGACCAACCAAAACCAAACCCTGGCCCAGGTTGCCCAGAGAGGCGGTGGATGCCCCATCCCTGGAAACGTTCAAGGCCAGGTTGGACGGGGCTCTGAGCAACCTGATCCGGTTGGAGATGTCCCTTCTCCTTGCAGGGGGGTTGGACTGGGTGGCCTTGAATAGTCCCTTCCCACCCAAACCATTCTATGATTCTATGATTTTGAGAGCCCAAGATTGGCTCATGATGCCATCATTTTTTTTTGCTGTAAGGCTGGGAAGGATAAATACTCAGGACCATGGTTTGGGAGAAGGGAAAAATCAGCCAGAAATAGGATGCTGGACACCCTTGCAGGATCCTGTGTTTTGGGACTACTAGGCTATTCTAAGGTGTTTTACTTTCCAACATAAAAATGAGGATGCTCTTCAACATGAACTTAGATAAGTGTTCAATGTTAGTTCAGACCATCACCAAACTTTAAATTCTTATGAAGGTTTGTGTTTTGTCTCTTCTGGTAAAGGGACATGAGGCCAGACCTACCTGGCACCATCTGGAGACGAACCCTTTGGCTCTACAGGAGAAGCGGCGAAGAAAGGCACTGGCTTCACAGGGCAGGATCGTGTTCTAAAAAAGCATCAGCAGTCCCTCTTAAAGAAACCTGGACGGGTTCCACGATACCACACACCCTGTAATTGCTCTTATTTGACTCCAAAACCAAAATGAAACCTGGCAGGCGCTCCCAGTCGTACTTGCTTACATGTGAATATTCCATATTTGCACATTTTAAAAGTGCGCTGTGGCTCTGCTCTGATTTTAGGCTCAGATAAGAGCACGAATAACTCCTTGCCTCCTAAGAAACCCTTTACCGACAACAGTGTGACTTTGGGGTCTCAAAAAAAATACAGAGGAGGATCATTTCAGCCTCCCTGAGCAGGCTGCAAAACTTACTATGTAATGTGCTGATGCTGCAAACTAGCTTAATAAAAAGTCGAGCTCTAGTTAAGCATTTTAGTGCTCAAGTTGTAAATAAATAATGGAGGACACTGCTTCCTTAACATAGCAATAATTATTTTAAATTAAACTCTCGTTACAAAGAAATTAACTTTCACCTTGCTGACTCCATCACTGCTTCTGGGAGAGCCAGGTCACGCTTCACTGGGGGAATTCTTCACAGTTAGAAAGTGGGGACGGCGGTCGTTTGAGATGGGCATGAATTAATGAAGTTTCCATCAAAAGGAAATCAGGAATTGAGGGCCTTTTGCAAAAATGCTACCATCAAAACCTCACAAGTTTGTTCCATGTACCGTTTGAATTTCCCAAGTTCGCAGGGTGAAAACTCTCCCCTCTTACGTCCGGCCAGATTTTTCAGATGTCGCTCTATTGTTCACCTAATTCTGTCATTTCAACCTCGTGAAATTAAAGTTTTTTGCTTAAAAATGCTGTGCTTCCTTGCCTTGTCCTGCAAAGGGAGAGAGTTACGGGGCGCACGGGGAAGCTGGAACAGGTACCCGGGTGCAGCATCCGCAGCGCTGCCGGGTCTGGCACACCTCTGCTCGCCCGGACTGGCAGGAAAGCATTTCAAAATGCTTTCATAAAAATCAGTGCTATTGACTGCAATAATCTTGAATCTCGTAAAACTAATTTCAAACTTCACCTGAGTTTCATTTTTTAATGATTGACCTCTGGTTATTCGCGTTGGCCGCTGTCAGGGTGGGGATAGATAAAGCTGTCCGATTCCTGCCGAGAACTCACTGCCGTTCCTCAGGGTTTCCCATTTCCGCATGGTGTCGACCCTCGTTACAAGTGTATGGTAACTACAACGTGGATAAAATAATGAAGGCCACAGGGTTACTCTACCCAAGGTTTGTGGGAAGGCAAACACCCTGTGAGCCATCCTTAGGTGCGACGCGTACATCTGGAAATGTGGGCATCGAGGAGCAAGTCACGCTTACCTGGATAGAGGGCAACGCTCCCGACGGTCCCATCCTCTGCCGTGGTTATCCCTTGGCGCTGCACGACGGCCTTTCTCTGCAGGGGGAAGAGGAAAGGTTCTTTCAGAGTGGAAATCAAAAGGCATTTCATGCTCCTAGTAAAACAGAGTTGGTACTTCCCATGCCTATAAAACCTCAATCAAACAAATCCAAACGTTCTTTATTTAATGTTTTATTGAGTACGTTTCCTGGTGCCCCTCCATGCCTATCTTACCTCCCCTGAAGAAAAAAGAAAAGGAAATAACTTTAAGGATGGAGATGAAATTGGGTTTGATTCTTTTTGCTTTACAAGTGCCCCAGAGAAACACAGGGATTCATCCGCCACAAAAGCCTGAAAACCGACACACAGGGTGACTCTCTGCGAAGTCACGGCAAACAACACATCTGTGTAACTGCCGGGATGCGACTGCTTCCGCCGAAAGTAAATCCATGAGCTCGCAGCATGGCTGCTTCTGCTCAGGTCCTGTTAAAAACTCAGCTCTACCGAGACTCCCAGCAGTTTTGCTGTTGACTCAACAGTGTTGAGAAGCCTGGGGATGCCAGCACTGCATGGGAAAAGGGTCGGGAACAAAATGTTGGGGAACCCCAATGGACAAGCACTCATCCACAACTGCTGGTTGGTGTTCGAGTCCTGAGAAGCTAGTGAGTTTTCTCACTGCAAAACTTCTGAAATCATCCTGGGTAGTGAAAAACCCCTTCACATGGGCGGCTTTCACTCCCCAGCCAAGCCCTGCTGTCTAAGGGAGAACCTCTCTTGAGCCTGAAAGGATCATTTCTGGAGGACCTTTCAGCAGAAGTGAAAATTCCCTTTGGTGGGGATGGAAAGGAGAAAGCACAAACCTGGACTAGTTTTAAGATAGAAGGAGGTAGATTCAGACTTGATAGAAGGAAAATTTTTTTTATGCAGAGGGTGGTGGAACACTGGGGCAGGTTGCCCAGAGCGGTGGTGGATGCCCACCCCTAGAAACATTCAAGGCCAGGTTGGACGGGGCTCTGAGCAACTTGATCTGGTTGGAGATGTCCCTGCTCCTTGCAGGGGGGTTGGAGTGGATGGCCTTAAAAATCCCTTCCCACCCAAAACATTATGTGGTTTCATGACTTTGAGAGCCCAAGTTTGGCTCCACGAGGATTCGATCTTGCAGAGGTGGTGAAAGCACGAGCTTGGCCATAGGCATATGAGCGGACCCACCAAAGTCAGACGTTAGGCACGTGCTCGAGTGGTCCAGCAGCTTGAGGGCAGGAGGTGCCAGCACATCTGGCAACATCAAGCCCCGTCTGAGATAAATTTCTGGAGCTGGCCACTTATTCCAGGGAAATGTGGACATAAAAGCCCAGATCCTTCCCACCCAATCAGCATTGCAGCTCCACCTTGCCCTGTCCCAGTCCCCTGCCGGGTTGCTGGGAGCTCAGCATCCACCTTTGCTTCTAAAAATAGGATTTACCCAGTTTTCACCAGGGTAAGCAGATTTTCAGTAAGCGGGAGCCAATTTATCCTGTCCTCAGGAGAAGGTGCTGCATGGAAATCGATGCAGAGCGCGAGGAAGGGCTGTCTGGTAGGACGGGTGGTTTTAATCAAAAGTATATTTAAATAAAGACTCCAAAGAAAACCAAGCATTTAAGCACTAAGCTCTTTCAAAAGCATCATTAATGTTTGCTGCGGAACGTACCGAAGACTGAAATACAGAAGTGAAAATGGAATATAATATCGTAATCACACAGTCTCCTGAAAATTAGGCCGCATTAGAGCCACCCATAAAACTTAATTGAACAGCTGGAACCGCGCGCGTGTTGGAAAACCCAGCCAATGCAGGGCTGCACGCCGCACGGCCTCCACTACCATCACGCCGAAACAGGCGAAAACTGGCCCATCTCGCATTCAGGATTACTGCAACGAGGTCAAATCGTTGAGTATCTGAAGCACTTTTGGGCTGATTTTAATGAATACGGCTTCCTCTGAAGGTTGCCTGCCATCTCCTTTGAAGGAAAAAAAAAAAAAAGAAAAAAGATGATAGCCTTAATCTTTAAAGTAGCTTGAATTATTTCCTCCCAAGCCTTTCTCCAAACAGATTAAACTCCTATTTGAAATGGAAGTAGATGTTTACTCTCGTAAATAAGCATTTTCTCTTGTATCCAACGGTAAACAGATTAAAGGATTATGCTAAAGGCCTTTCAAAATTTTAGTATCGGGGTCCTGAAATCTCAGCGTTTGATAGCCAGCCCTCACCGCAGCTACGGGCAGGGTGCAAGGTTATTTTCTCCCATCGAGTACATCCTAAAGAAGGAGATTTAAGGTCTCCAGTTTTGAAAGACCCCGTTCTTATCTGCCCCGTTACCCGCTTCGCGCGAGCAGGGGTGCACGCAGGGCTGGGAGCATAAATGAGAATCAGACACGAAGACTTTATTTTAAAAAGTCACAGTATGGGAAGAATTTACCCGATTTCTAATAATATATAGAACGTACAATAAAGCAGACCAGCATATTTCATCCCCTGTCAAGAAAGTTTTGTCACTTGGTAATTTGTTTTAATATATTAGTTTCTAAATATAAGAGCAGTCAATCGATGCATTATTAATGTGATGTGTACGTGTATAAATATTCTTTTAACTTCCAGGATGGTGGATATTAATGTTGTGGCATTTGAAAGCGCCAGGCACTTGAAGCGCCCCGTCCCGAGGCAGGAGCCGTGCCGGTTGCACCCAGCCCCATTTATAACTCCTCCGGCCGGGGAATGAAAGGGCTTTGATGTAAAGCGTCGTTTAAACACTCTCGTGAACGGAAAGTCAGAAATTTTTTTTCCTCCCAATATTTCTGGCAGCAAAATGCCTCCGTTGAGCTGTTGGAACAATCTGAAATGGCCAGAAATTGCACCAAAGAGAGGGTCTGGACATCAGCTGGCTGTTTTATCCCGCTATTTTAAGATTTTTTTTCATTATTTCCACTAACTTTTGCTTCCTTTTGAGTGAAGGGAGACTCCGAACAGCCCAACTTAGCTCTTCGTTTGTGGATTTGCCGCAGTCAAGAGCATTTCAAAAGGTCTGGGATGCTCTGCTGTGAAGGGAGGGAGGTGTCCCCGTAACCTGCTTCTGCTCTGGCCCCGACCGATCCGATATTTTCCATATAAACCACACTGGGATCCCACACTTATGTTTGACAGAGGTCAAACACAGCTTGGTGTGTTGCACTGTTGCCGTCCCTCATTGCTACCACAAAAAAAAAAAAAACAAAAGGAGAAGCAATATATGCAGGCAAGGTACATCAGCAACCTCGGAACCGTACAAAATCACCCTGGAAAGCAGGAGGACACGAGGAAAATCCCCTGTCTAGGGAGCTAAGGCCATTAAAAAGGTCCAACTCCTAACGCCAATCTCCAACCTGTGCCAGAGCATCGCTTGTATCTGAGGGGAGGAGAGGACCAGGTCCAAAGGAGTACGTGGACCCCTCAGAGACCCTGGCCGGGGTGTGTGCGCGTGGGTTTTGCCATCATGGAGAGCCGGATGGATTTTCTCCCCCAACCAGCAGCGTTAGGGTCTTTTACCCCTCTAAACTCCCACCCTCGGAGGGGTTCAAGCCCAGCGCTCCCGAGGGATGCTGCTCCCTCCCGCCCGCATCCCAAAACTGCGCCCAGTGATGTCGCAGGAATAATCGAATTCCCAGTTGAGTGAGCAAACCAGGAGAACACCACCAAACAAAACCTCAGGCACATCCACCAAAAAAAGAAAAAAAGCAGTGGGTTTCTTTTTTTTTTTTCCCCAAAAATAAAAGGAGAAAAGCTATGCTCAAGTTTGGCTTGCATTAAATGCCTTGTTTCACCCCAAACGGAACAAGGCTGTTTTGTTTTGGGGGTTGTTTTCCCCCTTTTTGCACACTGAATGCAACCAAGCAAGCAAAAACACTTACTTCAACTACGTTTTCAGTCAAAATAATTTTGGGATTGCAGTTCAAGATACCAATATGCATTTCAAAACATATACCAAAAAAATATAGAAAAAAATTTCACCCCAAAGGGACAATTTGAGTCTGCCCCCCTGATTTCGTGCCCCTTGCCAGCACTGTGCCTAATCCAGACCAAACCAAGGAACAACTGTGGTTACCTGAAGCTTGCAGGGTTTTCAACCAACAACCTCCTCAGCCAGCATATTGTGCCCATCTCAGCTTTGCCAGGATCTGCTGTTAATTCCCCTAAAAACCCTCAGAATTTCCTTTTATTTGGGAACGAATGTGTTTTTCTTTGGCTTTTCCAGCCTGGGAAATCAACAACTGGCCATCACCCCTGGGATGCTCCTACCTGAGGGTGAAGTCAAGCCTCCTCGACCTTTTCCATACTTTCTTAATTTTAGAAGGATTTTTTTTTTTAAAAAAAACCCATATTTTTCTCAGCTAATACATTAAAATACAGTATAACGCCGTACAAAAGAAGGTAAGTACATGTGCAATGGATTTGATTTGCCATTAAAATTCTCTCCTCTGTTAGTTAAAACTTGATGTTGCTTCGTTTCAAACGTGAGGCTTTTTCCTGGGTGAAACTAACAGCCAAGAATATTTAACAAAGTATTTTTCCGTAGTAAGAGCAAACCTTAAATTAATGGCTCAAAATATATATATATAAAAAAAAAAAGGTAAAAAGTTTTGCAGCACACACTACCCGACCTGAAAATAATAAGCTTTTAAGTGTAGTTGGAAGCGGTCACTAAAACCATGGGAGACATGATTTTTATTAGAATTTAGATAAAAAGATTTAATGTTTTTTAATCTGTGAGACCACTGGAGGTTAAATTCACCATCTGAAGTTAGTTTGTGTTTTTCATATACTCTTTTTTTCTTTTTTTTTTTTCCCTTAAACAAATCTGCTCATTTAAAAAAAAAAAAAAAAAAAAAAAAAAAG